>JAVKPL010002732.1:0-103791 GCA_032173675.1 Gastrolobium villosum
TAATCTTCTACATTATCATTTTTGAGAGAGAAATTTAAATCATTAGTCCTAAATCCACTTCAAATCAGACTAGCCTCGATACGAGGAATCGATAAAATATTTTCAAAAAAATAAATAAATTATCTCCCATTACTAAAGAAATATTAAATCTTTTTTTTTAATCTAAAAGAAAAATGGACAAAAGAAATTTTTTGCCATGCGGCTTCATCGTCATCATAACGTAAAATGCACTAGGTAATATGTTGCTCCCATGAAAGTGAAACATTTGGGAGTGGAATAGGAGAGGTTCTAAGTTCTAACTTTTAACTTAAGAAAGAAATCACAGAGAGAGCATGAAAACATGTCACACGGATGCATGTTATATATCATATCAGATAAATTTACAGTCAGGTTAACTTCAACAAAACCTAAAAGCAATCTCTTAGAACATCATTAATTCATTACACAGCCCAAAAAAAAAAAAAAAAAAAATGAAATCCGAAAAACAAGATAATTCATTTAAGAAAAGCAAGTAAAAGAAAAATTAAAAATCAAATCCAGCATCATCAAAGCCAGCATCATAACCAGCATCATAAGAAGCAGCATCAGATACCATGTCCCCAATCAACATTCCACCCAATGCACCTCCAAGCAACCCTGCTCCCAACCCCATTCCAAACTTGTTCTTCTTAGGTTTCTGACCCGCTGGATACCCATGACCCGGTTGTTGCGGATACCCATAACCCGGTTGTTGCTGATAACCATAACCCGATTGTTGCGGATAACCATAACCCGATTGTTGCGGGTACCCATAACCATAACCCGGTTGTGCCTGCGGATAACCACCATACGCCTGCGGTTGCGGCGGGTAGCCATGTCCAGCAGCGTATTGTGGCGGCTGCGGAGGATACGGCGCACCATACGGCACAGAGCTAGACCCCGCCGCCGCCGCCGCCCCCGACGGAGGATAAGCCATCACCGGCTCCTGCTTCTTCGCCGCCGATTTCGTCGCCGGAGCGGCAACTTGTTCACCGAACTTGTAGGAGAAATTAAACGAGCCCTGGGTCTTCCCGGAGGGTTTCCTCACCTGGTAACTGACTTGCCGGAGGGACTTGCCGTCGCCGGGATTGTCGAGGAGTTCCTTGAGAGGGACGTGGACCGTTCCGATGACGGTGTCGCCGGCGAGGGTGCGGTCTGACATGAGCTTGACCTCGAGGGACAACTGGTTCTGATGCACCAGCGATTCGTTAACGGAGAATTTAACGGTGAAGTTCCACGTGGGGCTGGTTCCGCCGTCTTTGTGAACATGGGTGGTGGCACTCTGATGGTGGAGCGTGTCGCCGGAGAGATAAACGACGGCGTATACGTCCATCTTGGAGAAAAGATTAACATCTTTGAGGTCTTTCGCGGATATGATGTTGAGTTCTAAGGTCCTGTATTCCATGGTTATTGAGCGACAGAGGAAATAGAAACAGAGTACGATATTTGAGAGATTTTGTTGGGTTTTGTTTGGTTTGGTGTTTTTGTTGGAGGTAAAGGTGGCAATTGAAATTAACATTTATAATGAAGTCATGTAAGTTTGAGAATTATGGGGAAAACAAGATATTTATGAATCTTCCAGGTTGGTACTGTTTATTATTGACGCGTTTCTTCTGTATTACTATTTTTACTTTTATTAGTTATCGTTTTTCTTTTCTTGTTCTTTCGCATTTTCCAAAGGTGTTTCTGTTTTTTTCGATCATTATCATTTGAATTTTATAAGAGTTATCTGATACGAAATGTGATTACGTTATATTATATATTATAGAAATTCATTTTACGTGACATTATTTTTATCTCACAAAATATTGTGAGTAGAAAATTTCTTGTAATAATGTTAAATGACAAATGTAAATCCCATATTATTTATTTCATTATGATATTTTATAAAACTTGATCCACCTGAAGTCATTTTATATAATTAAAATTGTTTGGTTAACGTGAAAGAATAATTAATGCGAAACTTAATTATGTAGCTGTAGAAAGGAAAGGAAATTGTTCCATTCCGATGAAATTCTCAAACACGAATTCAACTTCACTAAGACACGCGTCATGTGCATGTATCATGTCACGTCATGATGCATTTCTATCCGGGCCACGGTTTGGACACGCCACCAATTTGCATGTTCGATAATTATTATTTTTATTTTGGAAACATGTTCGAGAATTTTTGAAGGCAAATGAATGAAGCATATTGAAAACTGATATTTTTTTTTTCTTTTCTGCAAAGTATGAAAAGTGGGAAAGTTGAGTTATTGGGATCCTTATAGACTAGAACATTTCATGGAATGGAAACAACTTACGCTAAGAAAAGTGGCATTGGCCTCAGATGCTTTGTACTCGTTATCGGTTTTATACTTTTTTTTTTTGATCACTTTTTTTTTTCATAATTATATTTAGGGTTTTATTTTTTTAGTGGATGCAACACACATCCATTTTTTATTTTCTTTCTCTTTTTTGTGTATTATATGAGACAAATTGTTTGTTGTACAACTGAAAAGTGGTCTGTTCTGCTGGGTCAAAAGGATTTAATAATTTTTGGTGTCATTTGAAGAATGTTATTAGCTTATTATTATTATTGGTTTACCAAATTTGCACTGAAGTTTCCAAATTTGCACTGCAGTTTCCAGATTCAACTTGAGATATTTGGAAAATGTGTATGAGCAATGCTTAATTATGATTTATGAATGTGTTCCTTATTTACTATGTATGTTTTCTTCTGTAAAATGGGCCTTCGGGCTTATAGATTCCTTCTGTAATTTAGGTCCTGCACTATTGGGCCAGAGATTTTGGGAGCATTCCATAAAGCCTAGTAGAATTGGGTTAAGCATCCCTTAATCTACCCTTACAATGTCCCACAATGTACGGATTTTACTGAATGGACCAAGTTTGGAAGTGGTGTTTAGACCCCAAAACAATGTTGGGACGAGTCAAGTTTTATTTAAAATACATTAATAAAAAAGAAAAAATATTTATCCTTTTAAATGACACAATTTATATTCTTTCATTCACTTAAAGAGGTGGGACCCACACCTTTATTTTTTTTATCAACTCTCTCTCCTCTTTTATCTATCTCTTTTTCTCTCTTAAAATGACACAACTTTACATCCTTTAAAATAACACACACTACTGTATTAAAAAAAAATACACACACTTAACCCTAATAAAATATTGTCAACCAAACTCTGCACATGTTTATATTACTGGATATTAAAGTTTTGTTAGTGAGGGTTTAATTTGGTGTGTGTGTGTGTTAATATATTTAAATATTCATGAATATGGCCAAGTGATTAATGTTATTATTTGATTGATTGATTAGCATGATCCAAGTTTCGCTTGTTATATATAAACGAAGAATCAAAGTGAGTGAAGAGAGAATATGAAAGAAGCTATATTTAGAATTGTGAAAAATGATTACAATACTTAGAGAATTACACAGGGATCTATTTATAGACTTACTGAATTATGCTAACTTCAGTGAGTTAATTAACTATACAATATTAACCCACTGAGTTAGAATCTAACAGAAAACTAAGTGAGTTACATTGTTGTAACTACAAGTCAGTTACATGACAAATGAGTTACATTGTTATAGCTACAAATTAGTTACAGAATATAAACTGAGTTACTCTAATATTCCCTCTTTCAAGCTCAAGGGGGTTTGGTCACTAGTGCATGATCCAAGACCTTGAGCTTGTCTCTGAGATCTGCAAATCTGGAAACAGAAAGAATCTTAGTGAAGGTATCAGCAACCTGTAGGGAAGATGGAACATGCTGCATAATAAGAGACTTAGCCAAAACTTTTTCTCTGACAAAGAAAACATCTAGTTCCATATGCTTTGTTCGAGAGTGCAAGATTGGATTATGAGCAAGAGCAACTATGCTCTGATTATCAAAGTAAATGACAGGGACTTTAACTGGAATTTGGAGCTCTTCTAAAAGTGATTGCACCCACAAAATTTCAGCTGCAGCATGGGCTAAGCTTCGATACTCAACTTCAGCACTTGAACGTGCCACTAGGGACTGCTTCTTGGCCCACCAGGAGATGAGATTTAAGCCTAAAAACACACAAGCTCCAGAGGTTGATCTTCTATCATCGGGATCTGAACCCCAATCAGCATCACAGAATGCCACAAGTGAAAGAGGGTGATGTGATGAAGGTGGATGAAAAACCAGACCATAGGATAAAGTGCCATTGAGATACCTCAAAATGCGTTTAACAATTTTCAAATGTTCCTCAAGTGGCTGGGATAAAAATTGACAGACTTTATTCACACTAAATGCAATTTCAAGTCTTGTTAATGTAGCATAATGTAATGCTCCAACAATGGACCTAAAAAGTGAGGGGTCAGGTACATAATTAGAGCCAAATCTGCTTAGTTTGCATCCACTAGGCATATGAGTGGAAATTCCTTTAGCTTCTGCCATTCCAGCTTTGTAAAGAAGATCTCTAATATATTTTGACTGAGATAACAGTATCCTTCCATTAGAGAGATGCTTAACTTTGATTCCAAGAAAGTAGTCCAGATTTCCAAGCTGTTTCAAGGCAAATTTAGCATGCAACTGATCAATTAGAAGTTGTATTAAGTCAGAATTATTTCCCGTGATGATAATATCATCCACATAAACCAGAATATAGGTGTAGTTGCCATTAGAGCGAAGAATAAAAAGAGAGGGGGTCACATTTGCTAGAAATAAAACCAAGATGATGAAGGGCAGCTCCAAATTTTTCAAACCATGCCCTAGGAGCCTGTTTTAATCCATAAAGAGCTTTGTTGAGCTTGCATACTAGAGTCTTGTCAGTGACTTCAAAACCTGGAGGTTGAGACATATAAACTTCTTCCAAGAGATCTCCATTAAGGAAAGCATTATTAACATCAGGTTGTTTTAAAGGCCATCCATGAGACAAAGCCAATGTGAGGATAGTTCGAATAGTAATAGGCTTTACTGCTGGGGAAAATGTTTCATTATAATCCCAGCCATGTTGTTGATGAAAACCTTTGGCAACTAGCCTTGCCTTATATTTATTAATTGTACCATCAGAATTTTCTTTTATTCTAAAGACCCATTTGCAATCAACGGGTTTCCTTGAGGATGGTAGAGGCATAAGAGACCATGTACAATTTGCAATGAGAGCATCATATTCCTGCTGCATAGCTTAAGCCAATTTGGGGTCAGTTAGAGCTTGTTTAGCACTGGTTGGTTCCATATGAGCAGCAAAGATGGAAGGGGCTGGACCTTTAGATCTGGTAAGTATAGTATGAGGAGGAGAATGTATTTTAAGAGATTTATAGGGTCTGTATTCTGATCCTGATGAATGTGAAGAAGAAGATAAAGACATAGAGGAAACAGTGGACATAGGGGACTGTACTGCAGTATCTAAGGGTGGGGAACTAGAGTTAAAAGACTAAGAGGGACTGATTTGACTGGATGAGGGAGTAGAACTGGTGTGAGAGGATTTGTCAGCAGTACTAGAAGGTTGAGGTGAACTGACTCTATTATGTGAGGAATTAGAGTGAGGTGAAGTAGATGATGGTACTGCACTGTCAGAAGGTATAGCACTATCAGAAGAAGTAAATGATGTATCATGTAACAAGTTAGGAGCAGAGTCATTGGTATGTCCAGAGACTGAAACATTCGAATTGGTTCTGATTGCTGCAGTTGATGATTCTGAGGTAGTGGTCTGAGGAAGTGATGGAGAAAATGTATTAGGAGAAGTAGAAGTTAGTGGGATGATATTACTTGAGTAAGTGAAATTACTTGGGATGCTTGGGATGCTTGATGAGGTTGAAGAAAATATGAATGGAAAGGGAAATCTTTGTTCATTAAAGAGTACATCTTTAGATATGTAAATTTTTCCATCAGGGTGGAGGCATTTATAACCATTGTGATTGGGTGAGTATCCTAGAAAAACACATTCCTGAGATCTGAAATCAAATTCGTGCTTATTGTATGGACGAAGTAGAGGAAAACAAGCACATCCAAATGTGCGAAGGAATTTGTAATCAGGAAATATTTTGTAAAGTTCATAGTAGGGAATTTTAAAGTTTAAAGCTGATTTAGGCAGTTTATTTATTAAATAGACAACTGTAAGAAAGGCATGACCCCAGTACTTAAGAGGAAGGGAAGCATGTGCAAGAAGAGTAAGTCCCATGTCAACAATTTGTCGGTCTTTTCTCTCAACTAACACATTTTGATGATGAGTATGGGGACAAATGAGTCTATGAATGATTCCCAATTCTGTAAGAAATTTTGTGAAGAGTCTAAATTCACCACCCCAGTCAGTTTGAATAGATTTGATATTGTGTTGAAATGGAGTGGAAACAAAGGAGTGAAACTGTTTGAAAATGTTTAGTGATTCTGATTTTCGACACGCTAGGACACGTTTTGATATTACACGTTTTGATATTAAATAATATTTTTAATTTATGTAGTGTATATTATATTTGATATTCAATAATTTAACAGAAAAATGAGTCTAAACTTATATATTTATAAATTTTACAAAGAAACATAAGATTTCACGAATATTTATATTAAACTCAATAAAATACTAATCGTAATCCAACCAATCTAACAGTTGGAACTAAAAATTCAACACAACGCAATCTTTAAACCATCAACGGTGCTTCATAGATTTTGATTTTTGTTTGAGGGGATAAATCCATGTATACCTTGTTGTAACATCAACAAATGTAATATAATACATGAAGCCTTGAGATGAGGAAATTGGTGCAGGTCCCCACAAATCACTAAAGATAAGTGCAAATGGCTCATTATATTCTGTGGAAGAAGGAAAAGGTGGTAATCTATGAGACTTTCCCATACAACACGCTGTACAAAAATCAGAAATCATTTTATTTCCAATTGGTTTATTACAATGAGACATCAATACTCTTCGTAAAGCCTCAAAGTGAGGATGTCTTAATCTGGAATGCCAAAGGCTATAGCTCCTTGATACATCATTTACAGAAATCTGATTGTGAAAGACTTTATTACATGACAGAGTATGAGAAACTGAATTATTTGAATGACAAGTAGAATTATTTGATGGGACAGGAGTAGAAGCTTGGAGTCCCTTGAATTTATACAGACCATCTTGTCCAAGAAAGCCTTCAAGTAAGACCTCCTAGGACTCCTGTGATTTAACAAAACAGTGAGTTGAATGAAATTCAAAGTAAACTTTGTTATCTCTAGCAAATTGGCTAACACTTATAAGATTTTTGGTAATTTTTGGAACAAGAAGAAGATTATGTATATAGAGAGAAGTTTGTGGTTTAAAAGGAGATAGAAAGCTGCTGGAACCAATAGAAGTAATAGACAAACCTTGCCTATTTCCAACAAATATCTGTTCTGGACCATCATAATGACTGCTTTGCATCAAATTGGCTGAATCAGCAGTGACATGGTGTGAAGATCCTGAGTGAGGATACCAGTCAAGAGCTAACTGGCCACTGGTAGATGCAGCAGCAAGTGCATATGGAGGTCCATCTTGAAAAGATGAAGCATGTGGAAGTCCACCTTGAAAAGACGAAGCTTGAGATTGAGATTGCAAGGAATTAGGTGTAGCAGGTAAAGTTTCCAGTTTGGACGAGCTGGAACTTGAGAGACCGTCAGATTTGCTGTCGCCAGAGAGTTCTCCGAAAAGTTCGCAGTGGTCGGAAAATGAGCCCGAGTTGATTGTGGAGGTGTGAAGCTTGTGTTGAATCTCCACCAGCAATTGGCAGCCTCATGGCCATTTTTCCGGCAAAGTTGACAGGTCACGAGAAATTTGCCACCAGTTCTTCCACCATGATTTCTGCCACGACCACCGCGCCATCCATCTCTTACAGGTTGAACGTAACTTCAAAAGGTCCTCGTAAAGAAGGTTGTAATTGTCTGGTGTTCCCCTGTTCTTGAGTTCCTAAAACAGGGGTGAACAGAGGACTGTTATGTGCTACATTAATTGAATTCAGAGGTAACGTACTTGCTTGAAATTTTGCGAGCATAGCTTCTTGAGTTAGGAGTTGCGATTCAAGATCTTCAAAACAACTATAATCTCTTCCTCTGAAGTAAGTGATGAACGGGCCATAATCTTCAGGAAGTCCTTCAATAACAATTTGAATAAGTTCTCGATCAGAGAAAGGATCTCCTATAGCTATCAACGTATCACTGAGAGCTTTCACTCGAGCTATGAATTCTTCGATGTTTTTGTCACCTTTCTTGATGTTTAGTAACTCAGATCTGACTTGGTTGGCTTTTGCACTTGTTACTAAATCAAAATATTTGTGAATTTTGTCCCATGCTTGATGAGATTAACGCACACCAAGAATTTTGTTGATGATTTCTTCAGAAAGAGTTGATTGAAGCCATGTAAGGAGCATCTTGTTTGTTTTCTCCTATTCAACAAATGTTGGATTAACTATTTCAGCAACTCAATCTTCTTCTGATCGAAATCGAAGAGGAATTTGTGGATTTACAAGATAGCGTTCCAATTGATGAACTATTATTGGTGGTTCAAAAATATGCTTCCATAATAGGAAGTTCTTGCTAGCTAATTTCACAGACAATTGCGTGTTGAACAATATAGGCGATTTGGAATCACCTAAAGCATTTTGATTTGCAGATGTCGCTGAATTTGGAGTGTTTTCTATAGCGGAAGCCATGGAAGAAAGAAGGAAGTGGATCAGGGCCCCAAGAATGGACCTCTAATACCATAAACGAAGAATCAAAGTGAGGGAAGAGAGAATTTAAAAGAAGCTGTATTTAGAATTGTGAAAAATGATTACAATACTTAGAGAATTACACAGGGATCTATTTATAGACTTACTGAACTATGCTAACTTTAGTGAGTTAATTAACTATACAATATTAACCCACTGAGTTAGAATATAACAGAAAACTAAGTCAGTTACATTGTTGTAACTACAAGTCAGTTACATTACAAATGAGTTACATTGTTATAGCTACAAGTCAGTTACAGAATATAATCTCTAATAATATATAATTAAATTAATATCCATGTAATTCGTTAAAAATAATTAATACTCACGCAATAAGTATCCATGTAATATATACTTATTGTTTTATGTTTCCTATGACGTAATAGGCAGATGGTGTCATAGACCCATTCGCTCTGGATTGGGCGGTGTACGAGCATACACACATGTAAAGATGATCATGAGAGATGGATAAATGACAAGTCCAAGGCAATAGCTATCAGTATTTTTTATTTTTACAATATTTATATACTTCAAAAGATGATTAGTTAAAATTGCTTGAATTTAATACGTTACATACTTTCTATGTAAATTGTAGGATAAGTTTATCCGAATGAGGGAAGAGACAGATAGTCAAGTCACTCCAGGAGAGGGTGCTGGTTGTTAAACATCAAATAAAGAATTATACGTACAGGCGACTGGTGGGGTGAACCGTAAAGGAAAGATATACGATTTAGGTACGTAGGGATAAACATACAAGCAATCTCAGTTCTCCAACAAGCCACCACCTGGAGTGTCACATCAGGAGCATGACATGATGCACGAATTGGTTACGCAATTGCAGGGTACGGTAGCGCAACAAGAGAGTGACATGTCATTGAAGCGGGCACAACAAGAGAGTGACATGTGGCTGTCATTGAGGAGGGGTATAGTTGCACAACAGAATAGCCTCAATTCAATGATACAAAAGCGAATAGAACATGTGGAGAAGATTATAAACAGGATTCCTAGGGCATTGTTAGATACCGAGGATGACGATGAGACTCAGCCTCCGTCTCAAGACCGAGGTGATTACCATGATCATGAAGATCATCCAGCTGTATGAATTTTGTTAATACTATTTGGATGTATATGATTAGTATACGATATAAAATTTTGTAAATTTGATTGTATTGATTATGTGGATTTGATTTTGACATGTTGCATTACCAAATTTGGTAATAATTCTGATGTAAAGAGATAAATTTATCCAGCTGAATAAATTTTGGTAATACTGTTTGGATGTACTTGATTAATATATGATATGGATTTTTGTACATTTAATTTTATTAATTAAGGAGATTTTGTTCTGATATGTTATTTACTTTGATTATATTCCATCTGGTGCAACATAGAAATTGGTATTAATTTTATAGAGAAAAATTTTGTTAAAAAAGATTTCCAATTTTTTTTTGATGGACTAGGTATTCCGTCGAAAATTGAGACAGTTTTCCACTAAAATTCATTGATTTTTTGTCGATATTTTTTCGAACCAGGTTTTTCGTCAAAAGTCTTTAGAACAACTTTTGATGAAAATTCATTGATTTTTCCTCTAAAATTTCAATAGACCAAGTTTTTTCGTTGAAAATCTTTACACCAGTTTTTCTACAGAATTTCATTGATTTTATGTCGAAAAAATTCTAAGGAATTAAATACCATCAAAAATTTCAACGAAATTTCGACGCAATTCTAATTAAATTCCATTGCAAATTGAGATGAAACTTTTAGATGATTCTATTTAAATTCTTGACGGAATTCATTAAATAAATGGTATTTTATGACCGTCATTTTTATTCGGAATCATTTACTTTTGAAGAAAATTGTTCAATCGAAATTTTTGACGAAAATAAACTTTGTCAAAAAAAAATTATGGAATCTAAATCTTTGCAGTATGTTGATAATTTCTTCAAAAACTCCATTTTCGATGAAATTTTCACCATTTTCGACATCATGCAAACATCTCCTCGATTGGATGAAAATTCATAAAAGCAAAATTGTTATTAACTCAAAGCATAACCGCAAGAGAAATAGACAAACAAAACAATTAAATGGAAAGAAATACTTTTGTTAACTTAAAACTTAGGGTATGTTTGATTGTTTTTTGATTTTTTTTATTAACTGTTTTGTAGCATGATTTAAAAGAATTGATTTTCAAAACAAAATTACAAAAAAATTGTTTGATAAATTTGTTTTGAAAAGAGTTTTAAAAATTAAAAAACAAAAAAAAATCACTTGGTATGTTTATTCTAAAAATATGTTTTTTTTAAAAAAAAAAACTTGTTTGATTGATAAATTTCTTATTATTTTTTTTTAATTTTTTATTTATATGTAAAAATTTAGATATATTTTAATGACCAAAATAAATAATATCATAAGTCTTTTAAGACAAACGCAAAATGTATTACAAGTTTAAAAAAATATTTATTATTCAGAGATTCAAATAATAATATGAGAAGTATATAGAAAACAAACATATATTTCTATACATATATAAAATAAATGAACATTAATACCTATAAATGAAATATAATTATTTAGTGACTAAATGAATATTCGATTTTTTTCATACCCTCTTTAATTGTTGTTGCTATGAACTTTGATCATAATTTCGGTTACTTAGGGATTAATATAATGTTGTTTTCTTGAAAAAACTTTGAATTTGAAGTAGTCAGGAAATAATGATTTCATCCTTTTAAAGGGAATAATTAGGGGTGTTCGGTTGTTCACAGTTTGGATTGAATCGGTTTTGGAAGAAAAATCATGCGATCCAATCTCTTCGATTTGATAATGTAATCATCCATTTGGTTTGAATTTTTTTCAAATCCGATCCGATTCAATCCAATTCAATTTTTTTCGGGTTGGATTTGATCGGTTTTTGGTTTTTAGAAAATCCTAAAATTTGTTTCATGATTATTGTGCAAATAAAATCTTTTGTATATATTGACTTTGTAAATATTTTTTTTTTGAAATACAAAAGTATCAGTAAATGATAACATAGTTTTATTTTTTGGTAGTGAGATATGAAGCTCTACACTGATGAAATTTTGTTGATGAGATGTGACTAGAATTTTTTTTGGTTTAGTTGATGGGTTTAGAAATTTTTGGGCTATGATTGGGGAAAGGCCCAAGCAGGTAGAGGGAAATCAATATATTAGATCGGTTTAGATTGGATCGATTTTCATCAACCAATCTGAAAATTGATCCAATCCAATTAAAATTCGCTATTTTATTTGGTTTGCGATTTATTCGGTTATGGGTTTTTTGGTTTGGTCACCGCGGTTTGGATCGATTGATGAACACCCCTAGGAGTAATACATCCTTTTGATCTGCTAACTTCAATGAACTTATTATAAAAGTTAATATTGTTAGGTCGTGCATAGGGAGCTCATGGCGAGGAGAAACCACCAACCATACGCCAAGTGAGCAACAATATTAAGTGGGTTCAGAACACCACAATCAACTCAAAACCTTAAGACATTAGGTGCATGGGTCCTTTCACTTATGTGGTGCTCACTTAGTCCATTCTTAACCAATGTGGGACTTCCCCCACTCACACTTGGATTCCTCAACATCTCCCCTTCAAGTGTGAGTCGTAAGCCCACATTATCTTCCTCTCAAGCAGAAGCTGCTTCTTTGAGTATTCATAGGGTTCATCAATCATCAAGGCTTGACTACACTAATCAAGACCTTGGTGTCTCATATCTTCAAATACTCGGATCACCACGGGTCAATCCATCATTGGCTCTGATACAACTTGATGGACCGTGCACGGGGAACTCATGGCGGGGAGAGACCACCAACCATGGGCCGAGTGAGAAGTATTAAAAGGATTATAAATAAGAATATTCACCAAAGAAATAAAAGTTTCAAAATGGAACATATATTTGGCCTTTGTGATTGAGTGAGATTACCTCAAATAAGAAACATGGTTACTTAGAAGAGGGACTCAAAGTTCCCTAGTGTTTTAACTAAAAGCTATATATATGTCCTATTTGGAAGGTAAAATGACCAAGCAATCGTACATGGTCAAAGGGTTTTTGCACAACTATTCAACTAGATTTGGTACATAGTGTTGTATGTAGACCAATAAACGTTCAAATCAGAAGAGGTTATAAGTACTTCATTATATTAATGATTACTCTTAATTTGGACAAGAGAACTTAGTGCACCATAAGTATGAAGCTTTTGGAAAATTTCAAGAGGTTTAAGTCTTAGGAAGAAAAGTATCTAGGTGTTCAAACCAAAACACTTTGGTTTAATGAAAGTGTTGTATACCTATCTGGAAAGTTCAGGTCTTACCTGATTTAAGAGAGGATAATTTTCACAACTGCCAACTTTAGGAACGCCTTAGTTGAAGAAAGTTGCCGAATGCAAAAGTCAAACATTTCTATACTTTGTGAAGTCCATGTTTAGTCATTCATCCTTGCCAATATCGTTTTGGGGAGATGCCTAGGAGAGCACAATGTATCTTCTTAACTTAGCTCCATCAAAGTATGTTGTGAAGACACCTATAAAATTATGGAAAGGGTGCAAGCCCGGTTCAAACCATATTCAGGTTTAGGGTGCTCCACCACATGTCTTACAACAACGTTCAAACAAGATGGAATCTTAAATGAAAGTGTGCATATATTTTGGATACCCTACGAGAACCGGAGATTGGATCTTATTTAGTTCAAAGGATAAGATGGTCTTAGTGAGCACTCACGTGATTTTCTTAGAGGATAATTATATGGAAAATTATAAGCCCACGAGTAAGGTTATTCTTAATGAGATTTATCTTAGATCAAGAATTTGCAGAATCTCTAGAAGCTCCATCCTTTGTTCCCTTGATTGTTCAAAGAAGGAAAAGATAGACCTCTAGGTGAACAAACACGAGAACTATAATTGGAAATTCAACATGATAATATTCAATTGAAACTAGTAGAAATATTAGGATATCATGTAGAAGAACAGTATCAAAGAGTTGTTACACTTAATGTGTGGATCGTCAAGAGATTGAAGATCCACCATCTGACCCAAATTTGGATCTATCTGTAAATACAAAGGTCTAGTGCAGTACATTCATAACCCTCAACTTATCTCTTGTTGAGTGACATTGATCCCACTATTTACGATAATGCACTAGAATATGTTATTAATCAAATGTTGGTCAAAAATATGAACCATGAGGTGGAATACTTGTATTTTGACTCTGTTTGGTCTCTAGTAAATGTATCAAGAGGGGTAAGACCCACTAGGTGTATGTGGACATACAAACAAGAAGGTGAGTACCTTCAAAACTAGTTTGAAGTCAAAAGATCACACCTCATAGAGGATATGGATTAAGAGAATTTTTTTGATCAGACGCAATGCTAAAGTCTATCCAGATTCTCTTAATTACTGCTACAAGTCTCAATTATGAGATTTTATTATGGGAGATGGATGTCGGAATAATCTTTCTGAATGAAAAAGGTTTATAGCTAATAGGCAGAAACACACGTATGCAAGTTGTGAAAGTCCATTTCATGGACTTAAGTAAGCATCCAGGTCATGGAACATCAGTTTTGATCAGGTTTTCAAAAAAACTTACCTTGATTAATCCTGTGCATTTGAATGTAAAGGATCCAATGGGAGGCAGTAGCTTTTCTGGTACTTTATGTAGAATAATCAAGGATAAATAATTGACTGAGTAAGCGTTTTGATATGAGAATTTTAAGGAAGCCAATTATATTCGTGGTATAAAACTCTTACGTGACAAGAAGAATAAGTTATTGCATAATCTTAGGCTACTTACATTGACAAAACTCTTTCCAAAACATAGGGAATTCTAAAAAGGAAATCATAACTCTTAGACGGGGAATTCATCTTCCTAAGGAGTAAAAATCTAAAGACTTTCGAGAAGGAAGAATGCATGAGTAAGATATCTCATGCTTTGAATAAGAAGTCTTGCATACTATGTTGGGCGTTAAACCAGACATCAACCACACAGTGGGAGTAGTAAGACGAACTATTCTGATCCTAGAGGAACACTAGATTTTTGTTAAGCATGTACTCAAGTATCTTCGGAGAACGGGAGATTATATGCTGGTATATTCTAGTGGGAGTCTTGAAAATCAGAGCTTTCGCAAATTCTATTTCTCAAGTGGATATTGACTTAAGAAAATCGATCTCGAGTTATGAGTTTTTCACTAAACTAAGACAACATTAGAGGTGGACGTTGCAGACCTAGTTAGTAGTTACTAAGAGTTTACCTGAACTTGTGTTTGAGGGGCATGTTAATTCTCTAGGTTTTAGGAGGATCCCAGACTTGCATTAGGCGAGTTAGAGATATTGTTTTCATTGTGCTCTTATAGTAAGACAATAAAACTATGTAATTTTACCAATGAGGTATTATTCATTATTTTGTGCACAGAATTTACAAACATTAAGGTTCGGATCAATTGTGGAGTAGATGATCATTTGGATATGTTCATCAAGGTTCTCACAATTGATGAATTAGTTCACACGTGTTAAATAAAGTTAGGCACCTTATTGAGGCTACAATATTTTATGAAATAATTTTGTCTGAATCATTGTGAAATATTTGTGTGAATTAACATTCACATTGAAAGGATCAAGGAGCGATTTGACTAAGGTTGTTTTTCTGTCATAAGGTATCAAATCTCTAGTTAATCATAGTTATATAATTGCTCTTAATCCCGAGTTTATTATAAATAGGTAATTGAATACCTTTCATTCTTTGATTTACCAAAGGATGAGGCCAGACCTATTGACGGTCAATAACTCAGTATTTTGGGAGTGAAATTATTTGATTATCAGTATTTATGAGATAAACAACACGGAATTTGTAAGATATGTCTCTTTGATATGTTTCGGTACTTGGATATTAAAGACATTGGCAAGTGAAGGTAATCTATTAGAGAAACTACCATAGTCAAGGGAATAAATAATTGATTGAGTAACAGAAAGCTAATCAATCAATTATTGATATTCTACAACATATTCATTTTATATGTGTAATTAATCTTGGAGTTTAAGTTCGGGCTTTTAGTGGAGTAACACCGAATTAAATAATTATTTGTTGATTATCTAGAGCATTGATTAATAACAGTTAGTAGATCCCCAGAATAGCTCGAGATAAGGGATGAGGCATTTTTAGTTGATGACTACTAGTGAATTACATGGTCTTGGGCTTTGGCCTCAAGTTTGTACTCAACAGCAAGTGGGAGATTGTTGAGTTTTGCCCTTTCACTAAAGGCGAGTTAGGCCTAGTATGTAAGAAGAGCGCAAAAAACCTAGAACCCATTCAGTTTAGGGCCAGGGTTTCCTGAAATCCATATATATTCTACACTTATAACAATCAGACTCCTGGTCTTCACTTTGTAGTTGCAGAGGCTGAGGTAAGGTCATTTTCTTGATAATGAAATATTGCCCACACACCGGCTCTATTCCCCCTTAAGAGATAGTATGGAAGCTCTGCCATAAGCCAGCCTCTACAAGGTGGTTGTTCGTGCTGGGATGCTAACCAGATCAGACCGAGAAGGTTCATCTTTGATCTACGCTACAAGAGGTAAACATAAAACGATCATCCGTCGCATTCTAAATCGCAACGTTCTAAACATTTCCATAGATCCAATTGCACATACAAATTTTGGGATATGTTACTCTACATATATATTTTTTCGCCTACCACTCTACAATACTGTTATATTATAATATCAACTAACCTCTATCATTTCTCTTTCTTCTTGAGATTTTGATATAATAATATTCAAAAATGATAGGCAAAATTTGCAAGTAAAAAAAGTAAGTAAAACAATATATCCCGACAATTTAACTACTAACTTAAACATCCGGATTTTTTTCTCTCATTTACAAGTTCCTTTATACCCCTGGAGATCATCTTCTGTACAACTGTAGTAGGTACATTTATCATTCAATAAATGACACTTGGATAAAAAAAATAATTTTCTCTTCTTTCTATACAAGTATGACAATCATTTCTCATTTTTGATCGGATAGATATACTGAGTGAATGGTACAACAGTAATATGATAAATATTTCCCTAGTTGTGGTCCCGTGGACCACTCCTATTCTTGACCCTCCGTCAACCTTTAACGAGTTACAAAACTACCTCCCTTGCTACAGGAAAGAATAAAATAACATGTCGTGGGGAATGCTAAAAAACGAGGCATGCACCGGATAACTTGTGAACATAGTAAACTATTGGCACCAGATTCACAGATTCCGAGAAATCCATGTCGTGCGAAACGCGTTGCTGCTGTTTACATATATCAATATGATTCCACGAGTAGCGTGCACCACATTAAAATGAAAAACAAAATGGAGGGTACTCGGAGGAACATATCTCATTTAAATCAACATATTTATTTTTAGGGAAAGGTTATAGTTTCTATTTTTTTTAATACTTTTTATTATCAATTCTTAATCATTAATTTTCGTTAATCTAACAGTTATAATTTATTGGATCACACTTATTAATTAATTATTAATTTTTAATAAATTATAACTGTTAGATTGACGGAAATCAACGAGTAAGATTTAATAATAAGAAGCAGTAAGAAAAAAGGTACTAAGTATAACGTCTCCCTTAATTTTATTTTTATCCAAGTCCCAATTTTTTTCTCCTTTTTGAACAAATGTATCATTCAAAATTTGTTCAACTTGGAGACCCATGAATCCTGCGGCAAGGTAAGACTTACATACACTCAATCCTCTCCGGCTCTTTCAAATAAAAGTCACTTAGATTTTGGTCAAATGATTGTAGATTCTCCTGTATATTATCATTTTCCCACGTGTCCATTATGTGTACACGATTTTTATAAATTGTCATTATTATATATATATATATATATTTTTTGGTGAAATGCCATTATTATATTTTAGATTATGATTAATTTCACATGTAATCTCTTCCATTTACAATTTGAACTACTTGAAAAAAATTGCTAAATATTTCCACAATGTGCGTGACATGCATAACCAACTATCAAACAGTTATTTTTTTGGTAGAACTTCTTTTAAAATGAATCACATGAAGATAGCCAAGACTTTTTATATTCTAAAGGAACGTCCTTTTCTTTTTCTTTTCAAAGTTTTGTATGAGAGCAATTGTGTGCCCTGACGGCGGGCCAAATTGATAAAAAGAAACAGTCTAACAATAATAAATAATTGTATTAATATCACAATTCATTATATAATGTAAAACATGAATTTAATAACTAATAACATATTGCACAAACATCGAAGACTCGTCTATTTTTCCTTTTCTTGTGTGTTTCACATTTATGTTTCTTAAAAAAAAAATTAATGATGAAAAATTGTTATTTGTATTATTTAATATATACTACTTTAAATTTTTAATAACATAATTATATATGAGAAACTGTACTCTTATGTTGGAGGAGAGTGTTTTTTTCTCATACACATACATCAATTTCCGTATTATTTATTTATTTTTATAAACGGGTCGGTCCCACACGTAATTATCTCTACAACATAAGAGAGCTTATCTCCTATTATATGAGATTAATGAAGCCCATTAACTTTTCTTGTTTCAACAATTTTGAGAAATTTGGGTTTTTACTTCGTGAAATATTAACAAACACTCTTTTTAACACATTCTGTATTAAGAGGTAAATTTCATGTGAGTTTGGTTAAAGAGAAATAATTTTCTTATATGGTAAGAAAAAAATTATCTTACATAATGAAAATAAAATTATAAGTGAAACCCATAAATAAGATAAAAGAGAAAAAATAGAAATAAAACTCACTACTTTTTTGTATATATAAAAAATTTGTTTATCTTATTTAACATTACATAAATATGACCCTTCGTTAAATGACTTAGACATACTCTTTATTTAGCAAAACTTACATAAAATTTACCTAATAAAAGAATATATTAAAAAATATATAAAAGAATATACTTCGAAGATCTCTTTTTTCACTTATTGCTATGGGATGCAGCGATAGGTTGATGGTATTTCTCTCTCTTCTTTCCCAACCTCTCAAAGAGTCGTATATGCTATTGCTCGGCTTCTTCTATTTTTTTTTTTTCTCTCTCTTGTATTGGAGGTGTTTTTTCTTTATAATGTGATTATGTTCAAGCGTGCTTTCTTCAAATTCTGGTGACGTGTACCCCTTCTCATGTTTTGTTTGGTTACTTTTTTCAAGTGTAACTATCCCCCTTTTTTTTTGTTCTTTTTTCCCTCGAATATGCTGGTTTATAATAAATGCTTTTATTATATATATATTTTTTGGTAAAAAGCTTTTATTATATTTAATTTCTTAGATCAAAGTTTACGAAGAATTGACTTTTTCATGGAACACTGCTGTATCGATTTTCATAGTCTACTAGTTTAATTAAAGGTTAATGAAATGATTGAATCATGCGAATAAGATCTTAAAATTCTCGGCGATGCCAATAAACTATTCAGCGATTGATAGATATATAAAAATGATATTAAGGCAGTTAGATGTATAATTAAGTGCATTTCCACAGTAGCTTATTTGTATTTAAAAAAAAGTTTTGAGTCAAAAACTCTCAAATATTTGGATCATATGCTCATGCATTAAAATATTTTCTACAAAAAACAAAGGAGATGATTTTCTTGATTATGGATTTAATTAATCCTCACATCATACTAATGACATCCTACTTTGATATCTTTTTAGCATTAAAGGATCTAATACTATTGGAGGGTAACGTGATTTTCTATTGAGTATGATAGAATATGTTTGTTTTTAGGACGACTTGAATTAATAAATTCATTTTTTTTTCTTCTTAGGCAAATAATTTCTTCTTATTACCAAAAATAACAAATCAGTCGTTACCAAACAGAATTTTTTTTTTTAACCTTGACTCTAAATATCATGTTTAGACTCTAAATAGCAAAGAGAAAAAAAAAAGTTCTAACCTTGACTCTAAATACCAAAGAGAAACTATTGACCTTATGGGTATAAATGGAAACCAAACACAGTGGGAGACAAAGAAAAAGCAAAAGATGGGGCATGTTTAAATTCTGATTTCAAAAATACTTTTTTAATTTAAAAAAAAAATATTTAATAAGATTCATGTTTTAAAAATAATTTTAAAATTATAATTTTTTAATTTTTAAAATCAAATTTAAAGAATATGTCTTAGTTATACCAAAAAAATATGTCTTAGTTATATTTATTTTATATTTTGACTTTTAACTTTTAAAACAAAAAATTACCTATTTCATTAATTTTCAAAAAAAAAAAAAAACAAAAACAAAAACAAAACAATCACACAGACCCTTGATTTCATCCCTAAAATCTCTCTGTACAAATATATTTGTTGTTTTTTTTTTAAGACAAAACCAGGATATTCTATTTTAGTATTAAAAATCAAACAACTGTTGTCTGCCTCGGACTCTGCTAAATTCCTGCAAAGCCTCAAAGGGAAGAGGAGAGAAGCAGTTGCCTCAAATCTTGTCAATCAAAAAAGGCGGCAACAATAACAACTCTTTTCCCTTTCTCTCTCTCTCTCTCTCTCTCTCTCTAAAACTCCAATGTCTGCTCTCTTCTCCATTGCCTCCTTCCCCATCTGGTATTTTCCCCAAAGATTGCTGCTTTTTCTCTTTCACCCTATGCCCTTTGTGCTAATTCTCCCCACTTCTGCAAAATTTTATGAAAACCCTAAATTTTTCTTGTTCATTTATGAAGGGTTTCACCTTATGTTTGCTTTTACCTTTTTCTTTTTTTGTGTTTTTTTTGGGGTAGTTGTGGAGTTTATTGCTATTTGTGAATTTTGCATTGCAGGTTGTAGTTGGAAAGGGAAGGAAGGGTGTTTATTGGCAATGGAGGAGGAGGAGCCAAGCCAGATGAAGAGGGCAATGATTGATGCCTCAGCTGGGGCTATTTCGGGTGGTATATCACGGACAGTTACATCACCCCTTGATGTTATTAAGATTAGGTTCCAGGTTTGTTTTTTATCATGAGAATTTCAAATTGTTCTCTGTGTTTTCTTCTTTTTGCACTCCACCACTTACGGGGGTTTTTTTATTGTTATTTAGGGAAAGGTTGGGTTGTGTTGGATTCTGTATGCCAAAGATTTAAAAGTTCAAAAGACGGTATTTAATTGAGAATAAAAATATTTCTTTTTTTAGAAAAAGAAAAAAATAAATAAAATTTGCCTCCTCTAGCACTGTTTGATGAAAGTTTGGAAACTTCATTAAGAGCGACTGGTTGCGGAAAGGTTCCTCTCATGTCTCATTTAACATGATTTGGTCATGTCGTCGGTGGATAAATTAATGTTGACGAGAGAGGAGAGAGGGAGCATTAAGAAAAGAGAGCTAATTTACTTGACTTGATGGGGCTTACTTACTTTTTAACTTTCATTAATATTTTGAAGGAGTGCGGCTATCTAGCACTTGCTTGAATGCAATCTTGAATCTCACAATTTACACATTCTTCTGTGGAATATATGGTGTATGATGTGCACGAGAGAGTGGATTCCCTCATGTGTTAATTAACATGACTAAGTCATGTGGGGCAATCATAATCATATATGGGTGGATTAATGGTGATAAGGGACGAGAGAGAAAAAATATAAGGATAGGAAGTTACACAATCATCACCATTGATTAAATTATTAATGGTTAAGATCCTTCCACATGACATGATCATGTTAAATTACACATGAGAGGATCTATTTCTGCATTGTCTGCTAGACTTCTGGAGATTCTGAATATAAAGCTAGTTTTAATTTACATGTCTGGTTGGAAATAGGGTTACATGTCATTTTTTTTCTTTTCCACATACCCTTAGATGAAAGGGCCTATGGACTATTAAAAAATTTATATTCATTCCTGGTGACCAAAAGGCTTTCAATTTACTTATTATATCAAGCATGTCTTGGTGATTGGCATCATATTACTTAAAAATCATGTGACTTCAGGATGATTGCATTGACACAAGGGCTGTACTATGTAATTTGCGTGTTAATGTTTCCAAGTTTTGCATGAGATTTTGGGTTCTTGTGTTCATGGCTGTTCATTGTTGCCTGCTCCAGTATCAAGGTGAGCAGTGAGCTGAAATAAACTTCTATTCACATTCATTGATAGGTTCAACTAGAGCCCACATCTTCGTGGTCTTTAATGCGCAAGGATTTGTCTACAACCTCAAAATATACCGGCATACTTCAAGCAAGTAAAGATATTTTTAGAGAAGAAGGCATTCGGGTAGAATAACTCAGCTTCTATAATTAATTTTTAATTTTCCCCATACTTTGCTTTCTCCCCATTAGTAATCTGGTGCTGATTCATATATCCCTTGAAAAGGGTGTTGCTGACATTCGTATATGCGCTAGTGCTTGAATTCTTTAAAATGTCTTGTAGAAGTTTCCTGTCAACCCTTTTTCTGGGAAAAATGCGTATTACCCTTTTTTATTTGATATGTTATACAGGGTTTTTGGAGGGGCAATGTGCCAGCTTTGCTCATGGTTATGCCATATACAGCTATACAATTTACTGTTTTACACAAGTTGAAGACTTTAGCCTCTGGTTCTTCCAAAACAGGTATCCTATTTTGTATTTCAATTGTTACTGAGTGGCCTAACATATTAGCTTGATGAGCAAAGTAAATTTATGATTTATCTCCTAGGTGTACTATGTCTACTAGATTTTTTATTGAGTTTGGTGGGTTTTCATCACAATGTTATCAGCTATAACTTCAAATATGTAGATCCATGAGCTTTCAATATTCATTACAGTATAATGCTACATTTACACTTCATTTTATTAATTTATTTATTTTAGGTACAATTTTGTAATTTATTTTATTATGGAACTTTAGGGGAGAATGGTGTCTGTAGTTAATGGGTGTATATACTGTTTATATGCCAGGTCAAATCCTGTGTCCAAGTGCGCTTTAGAGATATTAGTCACTAAGAAATTTCCTGTTTTATGTTTATTTTGTTTATCGCTTTGCTTTCTATTGCTGCAGAGAATCACATTAATTTGAGCCCTTATCTATCCTATATGAGTGGGGCTTTAGCTGGGTGTGCAGCTACTTTAGGGTCATATCCCTTTGATCTTCTCCGAACCATATTAGCTTCTCAGGGTGAACCAAAGGTATAAACATTATAAAAGGATCAAGGTTAAATAAGGTCTACATTCTCTGTCCTTTGTGCATGAAAGGTTTATATCAATGTTATGCTTTTGGTTAATTCTTTTTGCCAATTTTAGGGTGGGAGTGTTCACATTTGCTTCCTTCTTGTCTAATTAGTGGTGTTTCACATCAGAATTTGTCAGATAATATCATGTATGATTTTTAATGGCCTAGAAGCTAGGTTAAGCCCTAAAGTTTGCTGATCAAATGCCTATAGGGGCACCGCAGCAGGGCTGTTTGTTGCAATGACATGAAAGGGGCCCCCAAAATCTGTTGCCAGGTTTTGATCTTAACTGGTGACAGGGTTATATAATTATGATCCTTGCCTCAAATTAAGTGTTAGGCGGTACCTCATTAAAAATCACTCGCAGTTAAACCCGACTAGCGAGTGTGGGGTGGAGGAAATCCTTGTACGCAACCTTACCCTTGCATAATTGCAAAGAGACTGTTTCCTGGATTCAAACCCATGACCTTTCAGTCATGAAGGAACAGTTTTACCACTGCTCCGGTTCGCCCCCTTAAAAAACCACTCCCCGTTAAACCCGACTAGCGAGTGTGGGGTGGAGGAAATCCTTGTACGCGGACTTACCCTTGCATAATTGCAAAGAGGTTGTTTCCTGAATTCGAACCCATGACCTTTCAGTCATGAAGGAACAGTTTTACCACTGCTCCGGTTCGCCCCTGCAAAGAGTTAAAAGAGTTAAAAGAAAAAACAAAAACTCAACTCCTGGCTCTTGACAATATTAACTAACATTGAATGCATAGTCTGAGGCCGCTGTGGTTCTTGTGGAGTTAGTTTTGTAACTGTTCTATGCTAATACTTTTTCACCATTTAGGTTTATCCAAACATGAGGTCAGCATTCGTTGATATTATCCAGACTCGTGGCTTCCAAGGCTTGTATGCTGGATTGTCACCAACACTAGTTGAGATTATACCTTATGCAGGACTACAATTCGGCACCTATGATACATTTAAACGTTGGGTCATGGTAAAATTTCAGCCCTACTACTTAACATGTCATTCATCTTTAGTTGACATAATTAAGGCCGGCATACATAATTAAGGTGAACTGGTTGGCTCTCTTATATTCTGCATCACTGGTTATTCTAGCCTATTTTGCCTTGTGTCGTTCCATCATTTTACAATCTTGAAGTTAAAAGACCATAGAAAAATTAGAATGGCGCAAGATGCTCCAGCAAGTTATTATCAATCCCTTTTGTTATGTGATGAGTTCTTGTTTGGTTACGATGGTTGCTCTGTGTGTGCTTCACTTGTTAAGTGCATGTTTGAATCTCCATTTCATTTTTAGATTCTTATCCAATGTTAATAAAATTGGACCAGCCCGATAGACCCGGGAACCGGTAAACCGGTCATATAACCGGTCCAGTTGAAGCAACGGACCGGCCATGCATCATAACCGGTGCGACCCGGCCGGTTTTTGGAAAACCAGTGACTTGGTCGGTCCCAAAAAAAAAAGTCCAATTTTTTTTTTTTTCAAAAAACAATTATAATCGACATATTTGAGTATTTTTTGCTTATTGATTTACATATGTTATGTACCTACAACACTAATATTATCTCAATTATGCACTATGCAGGAAATTTTGATTTGATTTATAGTTAGAGGTGTCATTTACTGAACCTGAAGCCCCGTATCACAATCATTATATTTTTGTTTGATCCTTTATTGGATAATAATGTGTGATTTATTATTTTTTATATTAAAATATTTGGATTTTTTATCATTTTTTTAGTTATTTGATTGTGTTTATAATTTTTTAATATAAATTATAGAATTGCATATAATTATCGGGTATGCGGTTCAACCAGTGATGTAGTACCTCGACCGGGTCAATGACCGGGTCAGTTTTAATAACATTGTGCTTACCTGTTGCATAAACTGCCATTCTGGATTTCTGGGCTTATGGACATGAACACTATTGGCTTTTATATAAGCCAGTCATTATTTTTGCTCTAGCTATTTGCACCAACAAAGAAGCTATACAGCAGTTTGTATTAATTCTAAACTCGAGTCTGAGCAATTAATCATGTTTACCTTTTGGTTAGCAGTTCTCTGATACCTATTCTTCTGCTATTAATATAATAATTGGTAAAATTGTAGGCCTGGAACCGTGGTCAATATGCAAATACTGCCACAGGAGATAGCCTCTCTAGCTTTCAGCTTTTCCTGTGTGGGTTGGCATCAGGAACATGTGCCAAGCTTGTCTGTCATCCCCTTGATGTGGTCAAGAAAAGATTTCAGGTACATTCAAGAAAAGAAAACAAGTAAACTTGTATTTTATTGGCTTAATACTGGTTAATTGATGGTGGTAAGTTGTTATTCTGTCCATGACTTCATGTGGATATAGTTATTGAAACCCCATTATTTGTTTGCTGCAGATTGAAGGTCTACAAAGGCATCCAAGATATGGAGCTCGGGTTGAACATCATGCATACAGAAACATGTTTGATGCCTTGAAACGGATATTAAAGGCGGAGGGTTGGCCTGGTCTATATAAGGGGATAGTCCCATCAACTGTTAAAGCTGCACCAGCTAGTGCTGTAACATTTGTTTCATATGAATTGACATCAGATTGGCTTGAGTCTCTTTTGACTTGATATTTTTTACACTTTAAGTGATGGGGGAGGGGAGAGATGAATTTTTTATTATTTTTTTATCTCATTCTTTTTGATCTTAAAAAATTAATTTCTTCATACTAGAAAGGCAGCACAAAGTAAATGATAAAGTTGATAAGATTCTATTTATCTTTTAAGATGAAAAATAGATTAAGATAAAAGACAAGACCTAGCACAGAGTAACACCTATTTTCCTTTATCTAAACGTTGAGCTTCAGCCGTTGAGGGTGTTATTCTTGTTAACGTGATCTTGAATTCCACATTTATGCCAAATGGTTCAAAATGTGTCTTTCTGTTCACGTTAAGGACATGAATCTGCTATAAGAAATAAGGCCAAACGTCTGCATGTCTGAAAGAAATTACAGTGAATACAAAACATACTATGTATTGCAAAGCAAATACTCAATTTGCTCCTGTTTTATTACAGACACAGACTTGAATAAAATGATTGTTGGTAATCACTGAAAATGAACAAACAAAAACTCAAGTGTTGGGTTACAAAACCCTTATTGTAACCCACTCTCTCCAAAGTTAATTTCCATCACAAGGAGAAATTCAATTGTTGATATTAAGATGTCCTAACAAAATC
Source organism: Gastrolobium villosum (assembly GCA_032173675.1). Taxonomy (NCBI): domain Eukaryota; kingdom Viridiplantae; phylum Streptophyta; class Magnoliopsida; order Fabales; family Fabaceae; genus Gastrolobium; species Gastrolobium villosum. The sequence continues at coordinate 26,121 of JAVKPL010002732.1, forward strand.
CAAGTCCGTGGGCCGCACAAACACTTCTTAATATAATCAATTACAAGTCAGTAAAGACCTGAGGCCAGAGACATTGATATTCCTTTTTCTGTTGAAGATAACTACTACATTTTTCAATGGGCTAGATTTCTCCACACTTCAAATGTACTTAGATTTTCAGACAGGAATCAGTTAGCAATGCTGATAATGCTATTTATCTCGTCGTTTTGTTCTTATCTTGATTGCTACCTTCTGGAGGTTGTGATAGGAATTGCAAGATCCTCTGAATCTGAACGACATCAACCTGGAATTTTTTGGCAATCTGATGAACATCCATGGGGCCATCGTGATCATCAGCCTTGCCTTCATGCAAGAGGATGACATGTCGCAACTGTGCTATATTCAAAGTTCCTGCAGGAACCGGTCTTTCCTCATATTTGCCAGACTCTGGTTTTGTATTTCGCAATTTTGGCATGGGTCTATTATACTTTTCAACCAGAGAGGCCTGTAACAATATCATCAAACTTTAAGATGAGCTTGTCTCGGTAAAATACACATTAAAAAGTAAAAAGCAAAACTTAGACCATTGAAATTTTGCTAGTCATTGTAGAGTACAGCATTCTTTAAACTAATGCATAATATAGAAGACTAATAATAACATGTCTGGGAAAGTTCATTTCCAGGGAAATAATCACTTTTTTCTCAAAAGCTCCCTCAGAAAGCCTCCAAAGAAGAAGTGTTTATTTCTCTGAAATAAGCTAATCAAAACATACACCAAGTGCATTGCAAAGATTAATCAAATTAGTTAGGTTCCCATGGCACCATCCTAGTAACATGAGTAAAGAATAACAGAAACCATAAATCCAGCATTGTTGATGAAGAACAGCGAGACATGGTAAGATTTCTAAAGGTTTATTAGTATGTAAACACAGAAGTATACAACAACAAAGTATTTTATGCAAATGTCAATCCATAATATACAGTCAAAGGAAGAATTCGTTTGACAGATTTCATTTCATCTTACAGAAGACTAACAAGCCAATAAACAGAAATGGGATTTCCTCGGTCTTCAATGCCAATAATATATTCTTCAAAGCCAGCATATAAATATCAACATTTAATGGTACTGAATATTCAACTCTAATACAGTTTCACCGGAAAGGGTGAAGAACAGAACGATGTCAAATGTTGAGTTACGGCATAAACATTGAAGTATATAAGGATATATTACTTACAACATTATAACATTTCTGTACGAAGTTCAACTGAAGTATAAGAAACTTCCATAAACTCACCTCACCCATCTCAGGTTTTCCCCCAGGCTTTGATGAAATTCTACCAACCATTTGACCAAGCATAGCATCAAATTTGGGATCTCTATCTTCCAAGATGTTGTCAACATTAACTCTAGGTTGATCATCTTAAGCCCAGAACAATAAAAACACTATCAACCACAATGAACAATCATAGTAGTATTATAAAACCTCACACAAACACCAAAATTATAAGCAATATGTAAGCCTTTTGCGAACAGATACAAATTAAGATAAAGGGAATCTTCACAGATAAAGTAATACCTGCATCTAGTAAGACCACAAAATATAATGGTATGCTCAGTAGACAAGATGGAAAATAAGAAACGAAAATTGAGTGGAATGGAAGATTTTAATTTTCGGTAGGTTGCTGCTTGTTAGGGGTTGGAAATGGGTGAACAATTGAAAATTTACTTCCAGCTCCATTTCTTAATATTAAGGAGAAACTAAAAATTGAGGTAGGAGTGAAACTGTGTTGCACTCCATTTTTCACCATCCCACAAGTTGATTGCCACAAGCAATTTTTTTTTTCTTCCTTTCTTTTCCCCAAAACTTTTTACTACCCTATTTTCAGCTGAACCAAGCATGCCCTAAAGCAAGGATATCAATTCCTTTGTGGGTGCAAAGATATGAATTCCAAAAGCAAAATTTTCAAATTAAATAATAATATTCACAAACCCCACATTGTTCAGGGCCTTATTTACGAATTCCCCAACATAGACCTCATTACCCACCTTGATTCCTGAGGCACCCACGAACGTTTTCGGTTTTCTGAGAACGAAATTATGTGAAAGGAGAAAAATTTCTTGCAATCTCGCATAACCCTAACCTCCCAGCCAAAAACCTTAAACCAACACACACAGAGAGACAGAGAGAGAGAGAGAGAGACTTACCAGCGTCCCGTGCGTCTTGTTCGGCGGCCTTCGAGATCTCCGCCCCCATGTCGGCGGCAACATTCGGCGGAGGTCGTCGATCGACGGCGGTCTTTGTTTTAGACAAGTGTGAAGTGTCAACTTCGGATGCTGCTCGTATTCTTCCAGTTGCTCGACGAAATGCCTGACCCATCCTTGTCGTGTGGAAGCCAAACGCAGCCTTGTGATTCTTCTTCCTCACACTCCTTTTATAATGAAACAGTGATTGATTGATTAATTGATTATAATTACCGTAAACCCCATTTTGAAAAGAGAACACTTTACAAAACCCTGTGGTTTGTTGCTGCAGAGGTTTTAGCGAGAACTTAGCATCAAAGTGACGTGCGTAGCTACAAACCAAAGGTACAGGTGCCTCTCGTGAACAACGGAAAATTTAAGTATTAGTTCCTTTAATATGAGCGAGTTAAAATGATTGCAAGTAAAATAATTAATTATATCATAAATTATTTTATCTATTTTTTTTCTGTCTATCGCTCTAAAAAATTATTATCACACTCTTAATTAACATTTTTCTTTCTCTTTCCTTTGTAAATTATGATTTAATGATGTTAGAGAGTTGTAGACAAAGATAGATAGAAAAAAGATAGATAGAATAATCTATCTCATTAATTATATAAAAATTGAAGTAAAAAAAAGTGTTATTAACAATATTTTGTGTAATTATCAAGCACCAATATTTTTAGAAAATTATTTATCTCATTTGACATGAGATAAATATATTTTTTTATACTCACATATATAGATGAGAGGAGAAAGAATACATAGAAAATATAAATAAATCTCACCACTCAATATATGTGTATAGAAAAAATGATAAAATAATTTCCCATACTTTTACCGTATAAATTCAATAACTTTGTTTGTTCCCCTTACACATCTCAATTAATAAAATTGTGAGACATTATAAAATAAAATATAAACAGCATTAGATCCGTACTCGCTAGGGCCTAGGGGCTCGTTTTCGTGTAGATCTCGTCCTCAGAGTGTGGTCCATGGCTTCATTGGATTTTGAATGATATTTCATTGTTTATCACACATTTGATTAAGGGATTTGATTTTCTCATATTGCATGAGAATTTAATTCTTATTTTGTGACTCAATTAGTGGTGGGCCTCACATTTATAAAAAAAAAGAAAAAGAAAAGTTTTACACGCAAATTGAAAGGTCATAACATGAGAATTGAATTCTAATGTAACAAAGAGAAAATATTTTTCATTTAATTAATTAATAGCAGTTACCGCGGTTGCTTCCAATTTATGTCTAGGACTGAATGTTAGCTGGAAACTGAGAATACTAAAAATAAATAAAGTCCTTGTCAAATGCGATGACAAAATTTGAAAAGTGGACACAAACTACTTCGATAAAATACGTTGGCAAGAAGCTTACCAAAAAAAAAAAATACGTTGGCAAGAAAATACCCATGGGATGATAATAATAATAATAATAATAATAAAAATAATAATAACCTCCTCAGTATATAACAAAATAATTTATACTAAATTTAATTTTCAACTCTTTATAATAAATACTAATAATAGTGAAGTATTTTATATTAAATAGATATCTTACAACTCACAAGGCTCTATTAGGATTTTGCTTTTTAGTTTCTTGGTAATAATGTTCATTGTGAAGTAGTTTAGAGTCATATAACAACTTAGTTAAAGTGTAATTCCGTTTAATTTTTCTTTAAAGTTGAGCTTTAACAGGTGGAAATGTAAAATAAATAATTTTCACTTTATAGTATAAAGACATTTTTAATTTTTTTTTTAAAAAATTGGATTATTATAATATTTTTTATTTTATGGGTAAAATATCAACGAAAATATAAATATGATCTATGTGATAAGAAATTTTGTCATTCAAATAGAATAAACCTGAAAATATCATCAAAACTTTGTTAACCATATTGATCTGCATTTTGCATTCCCAAACATGACAGCCTGAAAATTTAATGAAAATCAACCCAAAGTTTGGATTGACTCAAAAATTTGTTTTAATTCAATCAATATTGGTTGGTTTGATTTTTATTTTTCTCAAATCTAACGAATTAAATCTTTTACTAAAATTCTCTTATATAAAGACAAAATTGGTAAGTGTGGATAAAAATTACCTAAAATGGTAGAATGAAAATGAATGTGATAATGACTCATAACACCAAAGAAATAAATATTGGGACAAAGAAGTATCATTTAAAAGGACATGAGTTGTGTCTTTTTAGATGATCTACATAAAGTATGACCGGTCATATTTTTTGTAAATCCGAAAAGTTACTTTTTTTTCTCAGTCACATCGATGACGTGTAGAGTGAAAAAAAGAAACTTTTCGGAATTAAACAGAATATGACCGGTCATACTCTGTATAAGTCACTAAAAATACAACTTGTGTCTTTTTAAATGACACACACTAAACCCATAAATATTATGCTCGTGTATCAAAGCTCTTTGACCAAAGCGGGTTATTTATCCTTTTAATTTTCCTATTAGGCATTTTATTCCCGATATTTACTAATAGAGGTCGTGCCATAAGGGGCCAGTGACACTGAATGCCGCGACTCCCCCAGGGCACTCACATAACTTTTTTTTTTAAGGTGAGTTATGCGACCCATCGTTGGGGCACTCACACGATTGTGTCTATTGGCATAATCCCGTCATCATAAAATTTTGGGATGCCATAATTTTTGATTTGGGTATCCAAATCAGACGATTTTTTTCCTGATTTCACATAACTTTTCGATATCTATATAAATAGCACTTCATTTGACATATTTTATCTCTTGCAAATATAATTCGAATTTGTAACAATGGTACCACAATCACAAGTTTTTAAATTCAAAAGCATATGTTAAGATAATAACATATGATGTTTGCCAAATTTTGGCAAGAAGAGGTAGAAACCCTTGATTTGTTTAGCTTCCTCGATTTTCAAATTAGTTTTGTTGAGATTTTAATTAATTGATTTTTTGTTTGTTAGAGTTGCTACAGCACCCGTGCGAGATAATAGTTAATTTTAAATTTTATTTTTGTGAAGAAAAGAAAACGAAGAAAAAATGGAGAACCCTAGCAGTAAGGAAAAAAGGAACAAAGCAAAGATAGACAATAACTTGAGAGACATCAAGCTGGCCAGCATGACAAGATTTGAGATGGGTATATATATGTTTAGTACTAAGTCAAGAGTATAGCATATGTTTAATTGTTTAAAGGCCTGGTGCTCCATAATTTTTGCCTCCCATGTCTTGCCTTGTTGAATCTCTCCCTCCAACCTAAAGTTACAAAAAGAGTAACAGGGTTAAGTATGCATATATGTGACATGTAAATTATATTTCATAAACAATTATATGCCATTCTCATTCACACATAAGTTCTGAGTAATGGCATGCATGCCTTACAGACTTCAGAGCACATAATAGAGACCAAAAGGATTTTAAAAATTCATACTCAACAAATTGCTTGCTTGCTCAATTACCATCATCTACTTCATTTTATGCGGAATGAATATGTATTATACGGTAAAAGAACAGCTACAATACGTATTTCAGAATCAATCTTTTTGAGCCAACCCGCGAGCCAATATTTTGAGCTAACCAACCCGCGAGCCAACCCACTAGCATCATTTCGAGCTAACCCGCGAGCTATTTTTGAGCCAACCCACGAGTTGATTATCGAGCCAACCCGCGAGCCAACCCTAACTCGGCTCGGGTCGGGCTGGGTTGAGTTTTCTGGTTCGTTTATTTTTTCGGGATAACCTTAACCCGACCCATTTTTTACGGGTTGGGTCGGATCGAGCCGGGTTGGCCCGTTTTGCCAACCCTAATAGAAACCACCTAAAATAATAGAATGAAAATTTACATGGCAAGTCATTAGGATTGATTTAATGATGAAAAGTTTGTCTAAGTTGTATTAAGATATGTTGAATTCTTACTTGTATATATATATATAAATCTATATGGCAATAGTTTGTAAAGCGAAAGGAAAGAGACCAAGAAAAATATCTACATGTACCAGAGATAAAGAGAAATTGAATTTAATAGCATGAATTATGCTTTTATATATATACCTCAATGAGAAAAGTAATATATAAACGGAAAAAGAAAAAGTATTTCTTCAGTCATAGTTATTGGAGATAAAATTATCTCTAATGAGTCCAAAATAATGTCATTTTGGTATTGTGAGATTAAAAACTTATAATAATAAAGACTAATATAATCTTGCAATAAATTAGAATTACAAAAATACCTTAATTTTCCTCACAAAACGACGTTATTTTATTTTCACTGAAGATAACTTATCTCCATTGCTGGAGAAATATTTTTACCTATATAAAATTAGGAAAAAAAGTATATAATATTACTTTAGATAATTTTATTTAATGTTCGCTGAAGCAATGTCATTTTAGGATTGAAAAATTAAAAAATTAGAATGATAATGATTATTATAATCCTGAAATAAATTAAAATTATAGATACACCATGATTTTCATCCCAAAATGACATTGTTTCAGAGTGAACGTTAGACAAAGTTTTCTAAATTAATAACTTTAAAAAAATAAACCCATAAAATTAAATTTAAAATATTTATTTTAATCATAAAATTAAAAATTCATTAAATACAAAGAAAAAAAAAACTTAACATCAAAACTTTGCTAGCCATGTTGATGTGTTTTTCCATTCACAAACAAACATTTCAACCCAAACATCTAACAGAACTCAACATAAAGTTTGGATTGACAAATAAATTTTTTTTTTTATATAACACAAATAATTTGTTTTAACTTAACCAATATGTGTTGTATTGATTTTTATTTTTGCTCAAACATGATAGATTGCGTCCTCTACTGGTCCTCTCTTAACTAAAGACAAAATCAATAGATTGAAAATCAACGAGATAATGGCTTGCAACGCCAAAGACAAAAAACAAATATATGTGCGAGGAAAAGGGAAAGTGAATTTAATAACAAGAATTGTGTTCATTCATGTATCTACCATCAATTTTGTCATGCAACAAAAGGCATTAAGGCAATATAGATATAAATAATTTTAAAATACTTTTTAATGCTAAAATTAAAAATTACATCATTAAAATAGAAAAAAAAAACTAAATTTGTCATCAAAACTTTGCTAGCCATGTTGATAATGCATTCACAAACGCGTCGACTCCAATGTCTAATAAAAACCATACCATGACTTTTATTTTTATTTTTAGTATTGACAAGACCCAAATTTTAGATTGACCAATATTGATTTGACTGATTTTTTCTCTCTCTCAAATTAACCAGATAAATTACATCCTTAACTGTATTTCTCTTAACTAAAGACAAAATGGGTAAGTGTCCACAGAAATCACCTATACGGCTATACCCTTTGCTGAAATCGATAATTACATAAATCGATAAAATAGATTTATTTTGATTTATCCAATGTAATTTATGATCAATTTATTTGTATTATATTCACCGTATCAACCGCTACTCGTTATAAGTCACTTGGATTACAAGGAGAAAATAAATAAATAAATAAAACTCTAATAACAACAACTTTTTGTATCCAAGCCCAAACTATTAATAAAAATAAAATTATAATAAATTAAAGGCCCATAACAATAACTGACTTCTACGGGTTTAGGGACATTGCCCTATGGATCCTCTTCAAGGCAGCTCCCCTAGACCCTGGGAACAGTGACCAAAATGCTACTGTTCACTAACTTTTTTTGCCCAATGTCATGCGAATAGTGTTATTTCCCAATATGCCAAGTGTACAAGTTCGTTACAGCAGTTAGCGAACTTCATTTGCTAACGTGACATGTTTCTGATGGCCACCTAGTTCACCATTGGTAGTAGCGAACTACATGATCAAAATGTCAGTCTGTTCTAACTATTTTGAGGACACATGTCAGTCTCTCCCATATTCGCTATACAGTCTAGGGAACTTGGTATAATAAAAATGACAATATGCTCGAATAAAAATAGGACACGTGGCAATTTTTTCCCAATTCCCTGTTCAATCTAGCGATCTTGGTATAATGAAAGCTAGTCACACCTGTCCCTTCTATTCTTTATTGGTAATAGTAATTTTCACTTGCCAAAAGTTGTTTCCTTCCTTGCATTTTCTCTTCAAAAGTTCAACTTTTAGTATTTCTCTTCAAAAGTTCAACTTTTAGTTATAAAAATTTTCAAAAAACAAAAAAATTACCATTTTATTAAATTTAATATAAATATTTGGGATATCTTATGTTTATTTGCAAAATTTTATGAATATTATAAGTTTAGATTCATTTTTTTAAAATTATTGAATATTAAATATAATATACACTACATAAATTAAAAATATTATTTAATACCATAGACACACTAACACTTCACCATCTATTTTTATTTTCTCTTTTCTCTGTTTTTTTTTTGTTTTTGTATAATGTAATCATCCTCACTTTTTCCATCCATCTTTTTTTTCCTGCCTCTCTCTCCAAACAAAGAAATTGAAGTGTTAGAAGATATAGGGATCAGTGTGCGAGGACAATAAGGTATAGTTGAAAAGCAACATGACAACTAGCATGAGTGCAGCGAAATTGTCCAAGTGAATGCCTGACCTCTTTTACCACAGTTCGTTATTGTTTGTAGCGAATTAGGTACCAAAAAGATAAATTTTGCTCGGCACTATAGCAAATTTGTCCGCGTGACATATTGGGAAATAACACTATTCACATGATACTTTCATAAAAAAGTTTGTGAACATTAGCATTTTGGTCACTGTTCTCCCGAACCCCGCCCGCTCATCTGGAGCATGATTTCGGTTGACTTTATACTCACTCCTCTAACAAAAAGGGGTTGTCATTTGATTGTAAAAAATGAGTCATACCCAACACTTAATAATGACTTGTAACGCTAGAGCAAAGAGAGAAAACTATTCATTTGCCATTAGAAAAAGATAAATAGAATTTAATAGCATGAATTGTATTGATACATATACCTACCCCCATTTGCATCATACAAAGGAAAGGAATATATACCAATAAATCTAAAATAAATTTATTTAATGCAAAAATTTGAAATTACATCATTAAAATTGAAAAAAAAATCTATACTTATCATTAAAAAAAAAATTATGAAAAATATGCTAGCCACGTTGATGGACATTTTGCTTTCACAAATATGTCAACCCAAACATATAATAAAATCCAATCCAAATTTTGGATTAACAAATTTTTTTTTTAACTCAACCAATATTGATTAGTTCATTTTTATTTTTGTTCAAATTTACCAAATGATTTACATCATTAATTAGACTCGTCTTATTTAAAAACAATGAATATGTGTAGATAGATAGAAAGAATCTCAAATACTAAAAGATGGTAACTCAGTTGGTGTAAGGGAATTGAGCAAGTAAGAATAAGAGCATGTGTTCGATTCTTTCTAATACCGTCTTTGGGAGGTGTTTAAAGCTTTAATCTCAGGACCCGCTTCACATCGGACTAGTCTCGAAGTGATGAACGGATTGAAATATTTCAAAATAAAAATAAAATTAAAAAACCTAAAATGGTATTATGAAGATCAACGGTGATCACGGCTTGTAACGCCAAAAGGAAAGAGAAACAAAATATTTACGTATGCAAAAAGAGAAGAAAGAGCAAATTTAATAAAATCGTGCTCATAGATATCTACCTCTGATAGTGTCAAGCAACAAAAAATAATCTATAAAAATAAATTTAAAATATTTATTTTAATACTAATTAAAATGAAAAATTATGTCATTAAAATATCAAAATCATAAACTTATCAACCAACTAATGATAATACTATTACTGAAAGCTTTTCAATGATGACACTAAATTAATAGTTGGAAAGAATATAAACCCAACCCAACTTAATCACGTGAATTTTTATTATTTTATAATACAACACCTTTTTTATACAAATCACCATTGATTTGTCTATAATTGAATAAGATCCTCTTATACCACCTAATCATGTTAAATCACATGTAAGAATATTAATTCCCGTGACAAACATACGAGTATGTAAAAAGAAATGAGAACATATTACCAAGCATAGAACAACTGACACATGATTGTTTCACTTTAATTGATGGTCTTAAGTTCGAGTCTTGGATGAAAAGTCGTGTTAAAAATTTTGGTAGGAAATTTTTTACCAGGCTTGTCTTAAAAAGATTATGGACGCTATTTATTTTTCTCTGATCAATTGACAAGGTTAAAAATCTAATCGTCAATGATATTTCTAATTATGATGATGAAAAAAGCAAATTGCAGCAATGATCTGCATTGGCTTGATGTGTGTTTTACTTAAAATGTGAAGCATTGACAAATATCTTGATGAAAAATGAAAAAAAAAGGATATGGATTTCTCCATGTTCAGATTTTCCAAGTAAATTTTAGCTAATTACACCTTCTCCTGCAAAGACTATATTCTAAAAACTGTCTATGAATTTATAAAAAAAAAAAAAAAAAAAACTGTCCATGGAGTTTGTATCTAACATCAAGTATGTGATGTACCAATTCAAATACTGAAAAGGCTGCTATCTTCTTTATGTTATATGTGATCTCAAGATACTGAAAACAAGTGTCACTCTCATCCCGAGTCTAGCAATGAACTTGAAAACTTGGCCCTCACCATCCTTCACTAGACTTGAAGCCTGTACATATCAATTAGCATCAATGTTTCCACTACCAATATATGCAAAATTCGCTCTCTCTTCATTTTGAAAATCTCCCCTACCACTACAAGAAGTCTCACCAGCCAATTCAATCCCTTCTTCTCCGCTTATCCTTTGGCTCCAGATATCCATAAGCCATAGCTTCCAGCACTTTTAATGTTGGTAAGATGGTTCTTTTGCTCTTCCTCCGGGTGTTCATTTCAGGCTGATGCTTAGGGTGATCCACAGGTTTGGAGATTTTTTCTACACTAGTATCACCTGATTCCTTTCCTGTATTATCTTGATGTCTCTCATCCACTTCATTCACAAAAGGATCATCAGCTTCTTCAACTTCTGGTGGAATTGCTATGTTAAGGTCAATCATAATAGTCCTTGGCTGGCGTTTCTCAGGTTGATCCTGAGTACTAGAAGAACTAGTAGCAGGCACCACTTTTCTGCCTAAGATTGAGCTGGGAATTGATATAGAATCTGCTAGTGTCTTGTTCTTCTGGGGTACAAGACCAACTGAAAATTCTTTCACCTCAGGTGGAGTTTCCTGAGAAAGAACATTCTCACTGAACTTTGAATTCAAAAGGCAGTAACTGGCATTATCTTGGTTTATTCTGGGAGCCACAAAGATGTTTGCAGTTACATTCTCAATAGGTTTTGAATTGTCATCACAGAAACTGGCCCAATCTTGTTCTACTCCCGGAACCATAAAGATGCTAGAACTATTGACATTTCTCTCTTCACGACTACATGCACTTAATCTCTGTTTTTTTGTAGCAGGAGGATCTTCAATATTGTTGCTATCAGGTACCTCTCTCTTGATTGATTGGCACTCCATAGCATCTATTCCCTGTGTGTTACTCAACAAGTCTGTCTTCTGGTCCTTGGAGGTCGCAGATGGATTAGTAGAACCAGTGCTTCTTATTGGAACCACTTCTTCTGAAGGATTATTTTCTATACCATCAATGCCATAAGGGACTTCCTTAGCAATGATAATAAATTTACTTGCATCAGAAGCATCAGTCTTACCCTTATCCAAGCACACAGTATCCAAAAAGTCAGGTCCTTTTGTTTGCTCCTCTGAAGCATCCTCATTGTTAGAATCATCTTCAGAAGTAGAATCCTTCTCAGTTATCTCAGTTCTACCCAGAGTTGTGTTCTTTACTTCTGTACTGCAAATTGGAGTTCGCGGCATGAGATAGCAATGGTGTTGCATATCAGGGGAGTTTTCCTGGTCCAATTTTGTTTCCTTAGTACATCCATTTCCTTCCTTGGTTATGCAATCATCATCTGCATTTGTCTTAAGCTCAATTAGCTCAGGATCTGAAGCAACTTTACCCAGGACATCACAAATGGAATCAAAATAGTCATCCCCCTTCTCTAGTTCCCTTGAAAATTGGTTAACTCCAGGGACTAAGAAAATAAGAGGACACTTATAAGCAACAACATAATTATCATCACTTCCCAGCTTCTCAGAGTGCCAACCTCTAGCAAGTAAACGAGGCCAAACAGCTTCCCAGAAGAGATCACTTGATCGAGATTTACTTAATCTGGAATTGCCTGTTAGAATGTCTATTATTTCTGCAGGTGTAAGCCTTGAGCAATCTTTGGAAACTGGTTTTTCTAGACGAACAGGAAGTTCCTGAGTGGACTTCACAGAATCTGCAGTGAGACCTGTAAGATCTTTTTCTGTACCAACTCCAACTGCCTCAACAAGAGTATTGAGCCCAACTAAAGACTTTAAAGTTAAAACATAGTCTTCTAGAAGCATTTTCCCTTCCACAAATGTCTTGGACACCTACCATGCAATTCAATTTAATTTTAGTAAAAACACATTCCTCAGTGAATAGGCAGTAACTGATGAACAAGATATATAATGATGCAGCAACTTTTCAAGTTTAAGATAAAACGGCGACACATTGAAAAGTTCAATTAGATTGACAATGCATGTTGATCTCACATAAATTGTAAGCAATGAAAAGTATATTACAAGCTTTCCATTTGGTAACCACTTGGCACAACATTTAGTCATCAGCATCAACAGATTCATATGTGAATGTTATTTCACTATTGATTCAATATATCAAACATGTATTGGCAAAATATTGGTCAATTACATTCTAGATTGTGCAAGAAGCAAATGACCATGATGCATGAAGACATTGATCCAAACTCAGGAGATTCGTGTGTCTACCTACTATTTTATGATTGAGATAAGAATAATGTCATGAAATGATGGAATTAAAAGGGCATAAACTTAGGAAGAGCTTATGTAAATACCTCAAGTAATTTACTGCGGCATTCCTCTGGTACATTGGGTAGTAAACGAGATAAAAGCTCTTGTAGCCTTGGTCCTGTAAAGATTTTTTGCCCATGAATGCATTTTTTGCTTTTCATTTTCCTCAATTCAGACCACCTTTGATATCTCTCTGATTTATAAAATTTCCCATAGTAAAATGCCATTATATCCCCCATTGTCTTATTGCCAATAAATCTTTTCACTTTAACGAAATTCTTCCCAAATATATACAAGCCAAGGGTGAAACTGGCCTCTTCTATTTCATTCCAGGTGTCAGTTGAAAACCCAGGAACCAGACAGTGGCCTTTGCATTTATTCTCATGCACACCAATCTTTGTTTCTTGCTGCACACTGCAATTTCCAGATACCCCCAATTTTGTTCCATTGACCAATGTAATGTCAATGTCCTCGGGTTCTGGATTCAATTTATCATGGCCAGGACTATTCAAGATGCATTCTATTTTTGAAAATTCACTTTTTTTGGTAAATCCAATTGACTCGCATGCATGTTTCAGTTGTCCATGCTTATTGTCCTCTACTTCATCCTTGATCCAATTTATAGGAATTGGTAATCCTAATTGAGATTCATTCAAGGTACATGTTCTTTCTGCATCATGTGGCTTCCTTTGAAACCAAGAACAGTAAGATTCTGACATTAAAGATGGAATTTCAGCCTGGTACTGCTCACCCACCCTAGGAAATATTTTTGGATCACCAAAATCATCATAAACGTCAGAACAATCCGGAGAAAATGCTTGCTCCTCAAAGCCATTAACTTGAACTGAATCCACCTGTCAATAAATAAATAAATAAATTTAAAGCAAACATTCGAAAAATATACTTCGTGCAATGAACTGACACCAAAATCTGAGGACACCTTGTGGTCTTTTCATTAAAATAAATAAAAAATTCCAAAAGCATTTAGGATAATGGAACAAATCTTTTGTGCTACCGATCCACTTAAGGGTTTGGATTCTCTCATGTGAAAAATTGGTCATATTATTTTATCACAACCACTCGTTGAAAAATCATACATTTTTCTCTATCTTATCTCATCATCAATGAATGGTTGTGATCAAATAACATAACCAATTTTTCACACGAGAGGATCCAAATCAATGCATCAATAGTTCATTTATAATAGGATATATAGGCGGATTCTGAGATTCTGGAAATTTTTACTGGTTCATTTATATATATTTATAATGTCATTAAAAAATTAAAAACTACTCCCAGATATTAAGAAAAAAATCCCAAATTAATCATCATCATTACTCATTAGAAACAGAAATCTATTCTCCAAGTTTGTGCCAACAAACTCGACTCAAAAGTCACAGGGACAAACTTTGCCATTAAAAAAAATTTGAGTTGAGATATTTCTAAAAAGTAAGGAACAAATATGGAGGACCAAAACGCAAACTAAGAACGAAACAATCAAGCAGATCCACTTCCTGACGAAACATGAGAAACCCGAAATCCAAAGTTGAAGACTTTGACATAAATGCATGATGACCCATTAAACACATTACTCCCAAAACCAAAGCAATCGTTACAAAACCAGCAACATTCATATCTGAAACCAGACTCAAACAACAAGAACGAAGAAAAAAAAAATAAAAAACAAAAAATAAAATATTAAAAGATAAAAACAAAAGCACGAAGAAACAAACAAGCAAGAGAAAAAAAAATCCAACATGATCCGAGAAAATTCGAGTGATTCACTCGAAAAAAAACTACAAGAACACATTCACATGTACATTCAAATCATACCAGTGGCGTAGCCACGTCTAGACCAGCAGATGCCTTGGTTTTTTTTTTAACTTGATATATATATTATATAATTAATTACAATTATTTAAGGTAAAAATTATATTTTGGCACCACCTAAATAGAAAATCAAATACTCCATACAAAATAACAACAAATCAATTAAATGCAAATAAATAATAAGGAACATGTACAGTACGGTTATTTTTGTGTTTTATCTTTTTTTTATTTTTTATCCTTTATATTTGTTATATTATTTATTCTTACTCCTGTTATTAAAAAAAATCCTAAACTTAATCACAAAAATAATTAGTTGACCTATTTCAAAATTTGGACCCAACTAAATCAAATAAACCCATTTAAAAGTAGGAAAAAGGGTTTGTTCTTTTAAAGGACACAAGGTCGTATCATTTTAGATTTTGACATTATATATTACCGTAAAACATAGTTATAATATGATTTTTTTTCTATTTTCTCAGTCGCTTCAGCTGACATGGAGAGAGAAAAAAAAAATTTCATGTTATAATTATGTCTTACCGAAGACATAGTGTTAAAATTTATTGTGTCCTTTAAAAGGACAAACACTTAACCCTTAAAAGTAACAATTATGAAATCAAATGAATAACAAGACTATAATTATGGAAAATAAAGGTCCATTGAACTATTGTGTTTTGGGTTATTGCAGACACAAAGAATAGTCAAAAACCTAATTCCCAAATGTGACAACTTTTCATCGTACTTATGGCTGTTGCAACCAAGGGCGATGATCTCTAACATAAGATATTGAAATTTTAATGAATATAGATAATGAAAGAGGAGACGAAGGACAATTATTATTATAGATATAATTATTATATTTGTGTGTTTTCATATCCTTAGGATAATGTTTGGTTCATTACTTATTATGTTGTGGGAGGAAAGTGAAATTCTTATGTTTGAAATGTTTACCGAAAAAGTTAGTTTATTTTTATATGTTTGCTTTAATATATAATCAACTATAATTGTTCATTTGAATTTTCAATATTATGTGACATTATTTAGTACATAATTTAGAAAACTATGTTAGAATTCAAAGTAAAAAATTTTCCTATAAATTTATGTAATTACGATAAATATTTTGGTAATTTAATATGTCAAATTTTTTGGCACCACCTAAAATTTTCGGCCGGCTCCGGCACTGAATCATACGAAAGCAAACAAAGCACGATGGCGTGGCCACATAGAAAAAAAAGTTGAAACAAAAGGAGCAAAAGAACAAGGAGATTCCGAGTGTTACCTCCATTGAAGACGAAGAAAAAGAAGAAGAAAGCTCTGAGACCACGTGAAAAAACTAGCCTGCAGAAAAGGGTGATCATGTTTACACACCGATTAGCAAGTTTGCAGATTGAAAACAAGGAAAACTTGAACAAGCAAAGCCTCTGAGGAACAAAAGTACGCACACACATACAAAATAGTTTAGTGCAAACACCATAAAGAGAAAGAGAGAGCGAGTGGTACCTGCGTTGAGAAAGCTTAAGCTTTCATGGGGACGAAGGTTGAATTGGAGAAACTGTGGTAAGAGAGGGTCGAGAGAGAGAGAGAGAGAGAGAAAAAAAAGATATGAGAGGGAGAATGTGATGTAGGGGTGTGAAAATAAAAACCATATATGAATGACATATTTATAATACGATTACAAATATAGGGTTTAATATTTCTGTTTTTATTTAAAAAAATATTTATCTACCATATTAATATAAAATTAAATGGATTCCATAAAAGAATTTCTCTCTTTTTTTTATAATAAAATTCATTTATTTTTGTGTAAGTGTGACAAAGAAAAACATTTCTTTCACAAATCTTTTCATAGTATAATATAAGATATTGGAGAGAGAGGGAGGAGGGATTCAATCTCTGGCCGTATATATAGAAAAGATTTTGTTAGGAGAGACTCTATCAACGATCACATGGTCTCTAGAAAAGATTTTGTTGAAAGAGATTGTATCCACAATCAGATGATCTATCTACTTAGTGAGATTTGTCCTTGACTTTTGGTTGGAGAATATCTTAAAATAATGAGTAAACATCCTTTTTGGTCCCTGGCAATATCTACTAAATCCTTTTTAGTCCCTGGCAATAAAAAAGGACCAAATTGGTCCATAAAATTATGAAAAAAGGGTCACTTTAGTCCTTCTGTCAATTGTAATAAGTACTCCTTGGTTCTTTTTTCATCATTTTAGGGACCAATTTGGTCCTTTTTTATTGCCAGGGACCAAAAAGAATTTCATGGATATTACTAGGGACCAAAAAAGGTGTTTACTCTAAAATAATTTAAAAAATATCGGAGAGAGGGTATAGTATGGCCCAAGCGCAATTACTGCGCGTGTGAATGTTTTTGACACGTGAATTTGTTTTTTTAATGATTCACATCCTACTATACGCAGAGAAAGAATTTCTTATAATTATCGGTCAAATCACCTGCCTCAACTCATTAACCTGGGATTTAAAAATAACACACCTAAAGATTTAAACTAAATGAATCAGTTGATACAGATTAAAACTCTTTGATTCGATTATTAAATAAAATTATTTGGAATTACTGACAAAAATTATTCCATTAAGTCTTAGCTTATTTGCTTTAAATAAAATATGAATTAATAATCTCAAAACGGATAATACTTAATGCTGAATTATTAGGTGCCTTCTTAAAGATATTAAAAGGGATAAAATCCTATCAAAGGTTAAACTTTTACAAGTTCATATTATAGAAAATAAATTATAGTTTTTTAAATGGGTTTTATTAATCTCCTTCCACATAAGATAGTTATCTTATGTGGTAGAGAGAAAATGAGTGGGTCCCACCATTACATAAAAAAAGAAAAAGAAGAAAAAGGTGGGATGCGAAAATCAAAGTGAGAAAAAATGAGATAAGTTAACTCACGTGAAAGGAGAGTAATATTTCCCTTTTTTTAATATACATATAACGAGCATGCGGTAGCGCGTGTATAACGGATAATATAAAAGCGTGTATATAAAGGATAGTGAATACAATGTAAAAAGAAAAAAATTTCATTTGTTAATTTTTATTGAATGGAAAACGTAACATTTATGATATAGAATTAATGTAAATTTTATAAGCTTTAAACGTTTCTGAAGTGAATGTAAATAAGTTATCTACACTCACTCCAAAAATAACGTAATTTTGGGTTCAAAAATTAAAATTATAATTAAAAAGACTATTATAATCTTGAAATAAATTATAATTATAAAAATACCTTAATTTCCGTCTTAAAATAATGTCATTTTGGGCTCAATAGCGAACCCATTTTATAATAGTCACGAAACAAAACAAGTTAAGTCCAACAAACCAACTAACATAATCAATCGAAGTTTTCTTTGGCTGTAATAAGCCAAGTTGAAAATTAAGGTATATAACCCTTAAATATTTGACCACACTGATAAAGCATCTTTATAATATGTTGCTTAGATATATAATTACAACTTTATATATATTTTTACCTTTGCCAAAGTAAAAGATAATATTCGTGGTAAAGGTTGGTCTCATTTAAGGGTGTGCAAAATAACCAAAAAAGTGGGTCGAACCATGAACCGAATCGAATTGCTCCATAAAATAACCGGTTTTAAAAAATTAGTTCATGAACCGAATAGGTTTTTAAAGAACCGATTCACGAACCGAACTTGTTTTTAGAACCGGTTTAAGAACCGAACCAGTTTTTAGAACCAGTTTAAGAACCGAACCGAACCATTTTCAAACCAAACCAAACCAAATTAATTTTTATAACTTTATTTTTTAAATTTTTAAATTTTTTTCTTTTCAAAAGAGGGTCGACCCGAATCGGTTCCGAACCACTTCCGAACCGAACCGAACCACTTCCAAACCGAACCAATTTTGGACCGAAGCGAACCACTTTCGAACCGAACCATTTAAACCAATTCGGTTCGATTTTTCAATAAATTCGGTTCGATTTTTCAATAAATTCAGTTCGGTTCGACCCATGCACCTCCCTAGTTCCATTATAAGAATCAAACTAGTTCACTTCTACTTACTATTCAAACAACCTAAAATTTGGTGTTAAAATGATAGTTAAAAAGATGCTTCATTTGTTATAAACTAATGGATTTGTTTTTCTCATGTTGCATGAGAAAACAAACTCTTCCTACACACATCATAAAAATGTGTGTCACTCATTTTTTATTTTTTATTTTTTTAAATTAGGTGGGTCCCATACTTGATGTATATATGACATGAGATTAAAATTCTCCTATAACATAAGATTTATTTTTCCCTAAACTAATTCAAGTAATAACTTAACAAAAAAAAAGTAAGTTACAAATGACAGCAATTACAAATATCAGAAATTTCATAAATTTCAATGAAATCTCTACAAAGCATTATCCGTACCTCATTTAAATCATCATATATTAAAACTCACTAGTCATTACCACCCCCTATTAATTCATCTTAAAAAAGGAAATGATAACATAAAAAAAATGTAAAGAAACAATATAGAGTGGGAAAATGGAAAATTGAATTTTTTTAGGATTAATAATTTATTATCATTTAAAGACCCTGAAAAGATATATCATTAGTTCGTTAAATGATTTGATTTTTTTCTGTTCAAATGATGTAATTTTAATTTTAATTAAAATAATCGATCTTAATATTTTTTGTTGTATATATGGCGCAATCTCGTTAGGATACTGTATGAGCACAAATAATCATGACACCACATTCATTTTCTCATTTCTTGTTTTTTTCTCACCGTTGATTTCCATTATTCTACGCGGTTTCTATTTACTCTTACCTAGTTCTATTACTTGTGAGGTGAAGCCTAGTTATAAGTGTAAGTATAAATAAAAATAGGATAAATTGTGTGTTATTTTAAAGGATGTAAAATTCTATCATTATAAGAAAGAGAAAGAGATAAATAAATGAGAAGACAAAGTTGACAAAAAAATAAAAATGTGGATCCCACCTCTTTGTGAGAGTGAAAGAATATAAATTGTGTCATTTAAATAGATAAATACTTTCCCATAAAAATAAAGTAGTAGGACTAAAATTGGGTTCACAGTTCAATTTTTTGGGTTAGTCTAAGTCTAAGTAGCTTCTTCTAGAAAAACTCACTAAAATGTATCATTTTATATTTAAAAAATTAAAAATATATGAAGTTATGCAATTAAGTTGGGTTAAATTTTTTTTTTTTTAATCATTAACTTAGTATCACTGAAAAGCTCTGGAAAAATATTATTAACATTTGTTGCTAGAGAAGTTTTAATTTGGTTTCTTCTATTATAAAAATGTGATTTTTAATTTATTAATTAAAATATATTTTTATATATTACTTTTAGATATCTAACGCAATTGACGTTGCATTTAAAAGCGCAATTTACTTTCCTTTTTCTTGTAGCATACGTAAATATTTTTGTCTTTATTTCTTCTAGCAGACTCTTCTTAGAAATGCATTGATTCAGTGCCCCATGTTCAGCGAAAAATATTTAAGAGTCCTTGCACCAAGTTAGAGTAACAGTGACCAAAGTGTTACTATTTACCAATTTTTTTATCTAAATGTCACGTGAACAGTCTTATTTCTCAATCTGTCACGGGGCAAGTTCTTTACATGGTGTAACAAACTTGGTTTGCTGACGTATCACATTTCTAGTGGATAACATGGGATAGCGAACTTGGTTAAAACCAAATGAACTTGGTGTCCACTAGAAACGTGACACGTCAGCAAACCGAGTTCGCTATACCGGATAGCGAACTTGCCCCGTGATAGATTGGGAAATAAAACTGTTCGCGTGGCATTTAGGAAAAAAAATTGATGAAGAGTGACACTTTGATCATTGTTCCCAAGTTAGATGGACGTTAGGAGTCAAGAAGCTAGCGTTAGGCCATTATTCACAAAGTGATGCACCACATTGGTGCCCAGATGTGGAGAAATGTGAGCTAGGCTCTTCACAATTTTATGTGCTAGTACCGGGGTAAGAAATGCCCAGGGGTGGGGATTCACTTGTGTAGTTGGAATATAGGAACTTTAATAGGTAATTGAGGGAATTAGCATATCTTTTGTTAAAAAATAGGGGCACAAAAGAACCAAAAAAAAATTAAATTGTACCGTGAATTAAAATGCTTTTAAAATAATTGGTTTTGAAAATCATAGCATGAACCAAACTCATTTTAAAAAATCAGTTGAAGAACCGATTTCTTTATTTTTTTTCTTTTTCAAAATAGGTTCGATTCGAACCGGATTCAAATCGAACCGAACCGTTTTTAAATCAAACCGAATCAGTTTCCAACTGAAGTAAACCATTTTCAATCTGGACCGAACTGAACCATTTAAATCATTTCGATTCAATTCTTCAAAAAATTTAATTCAATTCGACTTATGCACACCTCTAGTTAAAAGGGAAGTAAATATTAAAATGGGAGGAGAAAATGGTAGTGGAAGGAATTTGTTTCAAGCTATGGTACATACGCACAAAAAAGGTAAAAATCAAGCTAAGGTTCTGGTGGATTAAAGTTTCAAAGATAGGATGGTTATGCTAGTTGTGAGAGAATTGATATTGAATATCCTTAGTAGGCATGCCCCCTATGTAGGAATGTAAATATCTAATAAGAATAAATTTTGGAAAGATCTAGAGGAAGTTTTAACGGGATACCTAGGGTTGGCAAAAATGAGCCAACCCGTCGGGTTGGCAAAAATAAGCTGCTAACTCGAGCCAATTCGGCTCGTTTCAACCCGTGAGGAAACGAGCCAACCCGCGGGTTAAACGAGCCAGCTCGCGGGTTGAGTTTTTTTATTTATAAAAAAATATAAAATATAATATACAAAAATGGACAAAATTCACATATGTTGTCATCATTTTCTTCCTTCTCTAATCTTAAGTCCCTAATCTTCTCACTTCCCTGCCATTTTTATATTGTTAGACTGTGTTGGCTCTGTTTGAATATCTTACCCACTTGGTAGTAAGTGGTTCTGATTATTTCTTGATGTTGATGCAAATTTGTTGTGAAGAAAATTCGAAATTAAAATATTTTGCTTTTATTTCTTATTTTGTAACCCTTTGTTTAAGCTAATGGAAGCCACATAGCTGGTGCATTAATATTGCAGGATCATTTAAAAAGACTGAAAACGAGGCAACCCGGGAACTATTTTTTCAAGCCAACCACGAACCATATTTTTAGCCAACCCTAACCCGACTCCGGTCGGGTTGAGTTGGGTTTTTTGGCTTTTTTTTTTCGAACCAACCCTAATCCAACTCGTTTTTTTCGGGTTGAATACAGATTAAGTTGGGTCGGGCCTGATTGCCCCATTTTACCAACCCTAGATTGGATATTGTGTAGTACATAACTTTATTAGAAATCATCACATAACATACAAAAATCTAACACAAGATGTCAATCCCAATGTTTCACCAGCAACCTAGCTACAGGACTCTAGCTATAGAAGAAAAGGGCCCCCGAAATCAAGTGACCAAAATAAACATTGTTAAAAAAATTAATGCAAATGTAAACCAATAACACAAAATCGAGTGATCACTCGCCCCCAATTTGATATTGATTTAGTAGCCATACGAATTATGAGATATTCAAAATACATTGGAGACTTGTCATATTTTTTGTATCAATTATTTTTGCATTAAATTATTTGGATATCATGTGATTTATATATATATGTATTTATCTATTCATTTGTTTCATTAATATTAAGGTAATAATATGGTATTAAAAAATGAGTAATATTTTTTATATGTTTTAGTATTTTCATGAGACAAAATATTATATTTGTTTTAGTATTTTCATTGTATTGAATATTATATTTTATATATCTTAGTATTTTCACAAAAATATTATTATTTGTTAAATATGAAATTTTGGCATTTTAGTTAAAATATCTGTTGCAATTTGGATATTTTACACATTGAAAAGAATCTTTTAATTATTTTAAAAGTAAAGAAATAGATTTATATTGTATTATCAAATTTGAAACCCACTTGCATATAAACTAATTTGAACTATCGGAGTATTTTGCAAATACTTCATCTTATTTATTGAAGACTCATGAGTAAAACTGCATCAAATCATCAACAAATAGAGCGTCATCAGGACAAGTAATTTCGGACAGAACAAATATTAAAAAAAAATAGATTAATTTTTTTAAAATGTAATATTGAGTTTTACCAAAGTGGTATACTGATATCGAAGAACTTTACAAATTTGGACTACCCCACAGCTAGGAAGATTTTTCTTAACAGGTATATTTCTTTCTCCATCGCGTATCATTACAAAAACAGTAATTACGGATATGTATGGTTCAAACTGAATCGAGTTTTTTGAAAAATCGAACCGAATTGGTTTGAATGGTTCGGTTTGAAACAGGTTCGGTTCGGTTGGAAACGATTCAGTTCAGTTCAAAACCGATTTGGGTCGACCTATTTTGAAAAGAAAAAAAAAACTAAAATTTTAAAAATAAAGTTATAAAAATTAACTTGGTTCGATTTGAAAACGGTTCGATTCAAAATGGTTCGGTTCTTAAACTAGTTCTAAAAATCTGTTTGGTTCATGAACTGGTTCTTAAAAACCGGTTCGGTTCATGAACTGATTTTTAAAAATCGATTATTTTAAGAACAGTTCGAAGAATCACTAACATGAGAATTGAATTTTCATTCGATATGATAGAAATTTTCCCTTAGTTAATACTTAAACTCTCATAATATACTCTATTTATTGTTTTCATTTCTCTTCTAATCAGGTCTCATGTAAATTTTCTTTGAATTCATTTCAGTGATAAATCTTCCCTTAAAAAAAGAAAAACATAATTAGATGGATACATCATACATGAATGTTTGACCTAGATAATAGAATAGGTAAATATTTAAGCCCATGCTATGATGATTAGACATGGGGAATCACGACTATGATGATTAGACATGGGGAATCAAGTCGTGTTGCGACCCATCTTGGAATGGTAAGACATAACTAATTGATTCACACACACACACAAATTCTTACATAAATTAAAATTAAAAGAAAATAATAATTAAAATTGAAAATATAACTGATACTAATAATCCTGTCATAAATCTGAATACATAAATAGGAGAGAATCATTATTCTAAAGAGCTGAACAACAACCATGTTTGGATGTGGATCGGTCGATGAATGGGAATAAAAGAGGAAATTGAAAAAAGTAGTAAAATAAATAGTTACAAGATCATAACCATCCATTTTAACTTTATAGGGTTGTGATCTTCTTGTATCATTGTTTTTATCACATAAGGATCCATTTTCAACATGTTTTCATTTCTTTAGTTGTTAGGGTATTGGGAATCCTTTCACCCTCACTACTCGTTTTTGGAGCATTTGAACTGAATTCTCTCATCTTCTCCCACAAAACGCATCGTTGCTGCATCCTTATTATCATGTTGTTCAATTCTCAGTTCTACAGAGCCCTTGTCCATCTCAAGGCCCCAAAATTTTACCCTCTTTTGCCATTGCCGTTTTCTCTGAAACTGAGATTCTGCACAAGCACTTCAGATTCAGAATCAGAGTCAGAAACAGAATCACACTCTTTTACGGTTTCCTACCTCATCAACAATGTTGGGTTACTCCCAGAAACTGCTCTAAAAGCTTCCAAACGACTTCGTTTCAAGTCCTCAGAGAAACCCGATTCAGTTCGCACCTTCTTCAGAGACCGTGGTTTTTCAGACTCAAACATACGTGACATTGTCAGAAGGGAACCGTGGCTGCTTTCGACGGATCCCCAGAAAACGATTTTGCCAAAGTTTGAATTTTTTCTCTCCAAAGGTGCTTCTGCCTCTGACATTGCTCGCTTGTTGACAGCGAACCCTAGAATCCTACAAAAAAACTTGGAGAAACGTATAATCCCTGTCTATGAATTGGTAAATAGATTCTTGAAATCTGATAAGAACACCATTGCTTGCATAATTCGTAACTCGATTCCCTTCTCTTATACTGTGTCTATGGATAATCTCAAATTGTTGATTGATCATGGAGTTTGTGATTTAAGCATTGCAAGATTGCTTGTCACGCGGCCATCTTTACTTGGCTCAAATGACTTGCTAAAGACTGTGGAGGAAGTAAAGGGTTTGGGATTTGACCCTTCAAAATCAACTTTTGCTGTGGCAATGACAGCAAAGAAAGCTATTAGTAAAGCCAGGTGGGATGATAAAGTTGATATCTTGAAGAAGTGGGGTTGGTCTGATGAAACTGTTCTTCAAGCATTTAGGAGGCAGCCTAACTTGATGTTGGTATCCTGTGATAAGATTAATTTAGTGATGAGTTTTTGTGTCAATCAATTGGGTTGGGATGCTTTGGTCCTTGTCAAAAAGCCAGGGTTTTTTGGATATAGTTTGGAGAAAAGGATGGTTCCAAGGGCTTTGGTTCTCCAGACTTTACTTGCTAATGGCTTGAGAAAAGAGAATGCCAACTTGTTTACCCCATTTACTATTCCTGAAAAGTTGTTTCTTGAAAAGTATGTGGAATGTTTTAAGGAGGAAAAATATGAACTATTAAAGTTATACCAGGAAAAGAAAGAGTGTTCAAGAAAACCGGGATGATGGTGCAGTGTAGTATCTAGCCTTTATCAGATGGTTAATTTATGAGTGCAAATTTCGTGTAATTCAACCTTGTTATGCTTCTTGATCCCATTCAAGTACTTGTGTTAATCCTGTCTAAATTGCAACTGATTTAACTGAATTGTTTCATTTTGCTGGGTTGGAACTCTTGTTGCACTCTTCAGATGTCTAGCTGGGAAATAGTGTGACAGATTCTGGATACATCATTGTAGTCTAGGTAGAACTATTTAGTTTGTAGTTTGTATGGTCGCATGAGATGGATAAGTGAAGCTACGAGGATATTAACTAAGGATCGGTAGGTTACTTTCTACTTCAGTTTTGCAGTTCCTTCATCAAGTTTGATCAAGAAAAAATTTAGCTGGTTTACTGTGTTTATTCCTCTGAAAAAGGTGCTTCGAGAAAAGCTTTTGACCTATGAGGGAGAAGCTTGTAAGGATTCAAGTTATGTGAAGATGGTTATGTTCTTCTTTGCAGCATAGTGATCATGTCAATAAGATAGGGCAAATATGAGATCAGTTCTTTCATTGGAGAAAGATGAGGTAAGCAAGTGAATATTTAAATGTTGGATTATAATGCAATCAATAGAAGCCCTAGGAATTTTTATTTTAACATTTTGTGGTTCTGTTTTTTTTTTTTTTTTTTCCAATTAGTTTGGGATAAAGTATGGTTGATGTTGTTTGTGGTTGTGTCCCCCCCCCCCCCCCGTCTTTTTTTGTTGGACTTTATTGGTTTAATTGAGTTATAATATCAGCTTTCAGATATAAGTAATTGTAAAATGAGTTAGATTAAGTTAAAAAATTGTTGTCAAGATGGGTTTATTTCTAACTTGCTTTTCTGAATTTTACAATTTATCTAAATATTAATTGAAAGTGGTAATGCATTGTTTTGGTTACAATAGAGGTACAGGCTTAGGTTGAGCCTTGGTGCCATGGCAAGTTGTACCTCATGACTTGGTGGTGAACGGATCAAGTCACCAAACAACCTCTTCGCTCGTGGGGACAAGGTTTCATACATTTGACTCTCCAAAACCCCCCAATGCATCACACCCGTCTTAAGCATTGAGACCGATGCAAGTTGAGCTTGTAGCTTATTGACAATTTAGTGCATTGTATTAACATAACTATGCCATTCCTTTTGCATGCACTGCTTAATCTGCTGTTTCAATTTTGGAACTAATTTCACTTGTCAACTTTTGGTAAACCTGTTAAATGTGTATAGTTCGTGAACACCTCCAAATTTGCGTGGAATCTCACATGAGCTTGCAACATAGGTGCAAAATCTCTGGGTACCCAGCAACGATGTTTGAAGAAGTTTCATGCAGATAATTTTCATTAGATTGTTAAGCTAGGCCTGTATGCTTGGGATACCAGAAGGGGAAGCCTAAGGAACTTTTGGGCTTGTCATCAAGAGTTCCCTTGTATGGGATTACAATGGAGTGATTTACTAGCTGTAACGATAACGTTTGTAATAGTGAGGATACTATATAAGATATTATCTTCTGAAGATATCGCTAGAATTAGATAAGATTACCAATTTTTTTTTATTTTTTAAAGTAGAATAGTTTGTAACGACCTTTGTATTCCCACGTCTATATAGACGTATTGACTGATTAATAAATTAACACAAGTTTTCTCCAAATTTTATCATATGGTATCACAGCAATATCCAAGAGAATTTGTGCCACCAATTCCTGACTATCTTTTTATAGACTAACTACTTCCAATTAAATATGCCTAGAAAAGAAAAGAAAAGAAAAGAAAAGATTAAATATAACTGATTACAATTTTTTCAGTATTAAACACATCTAAAATAAGAAAACAATTAAAATTAAATTGACATAATAATTGAAAGATTGGGAAAAAGAACCAAGATCACTTCTCAATTTCAGCCTTCAGTTCTAGGTGCATCACTCGGTCATTAAATTTTGTGTTAAATTATGACATAATTTAGTGATTGCTGTCCTTGGTTGAGCCTTCCCCATCATCTGCTGTGTGTTGCTTGCAGGAAAAATACCCCATGAACTCCTATTTCATGTTCAACCTTGTTACAATCATTTCATGGTGTCCATGTTAGGCATTCACTAGTCTTAAATCCAGCAATAAATTTGTTGTCAGATCTCGCAAATGTGTGTTTCTTGGGTACCCTTACAAGAAGAAAGGATGATGTCTCAACTGGGTTGAATCTAATACATTTTTTAGTTTCAAGGGTGTTCAATTTCATTAAAATATATTCCCTTACATTGAACCTGGAATTCTTCATGGTCAAACTCCTCGATTGCGACTGCCAAGCTTTGTTATGCTCTTCAGGCATTTGCTTTTGTTCAACCTTGTGCAAATTATATACTCTTCACTCTTCATCATAATGATGTATTTCTTGCTTTGCTTGTGTATGTCAATGATATAATGCTTGCAGGCAATGATTCCACTGCTTGCTAGGAAGTATTTCCTTATATTAGAGAATTATACAAGCCATTGATGGACCTTCACTTAATAGTTTAAGTTTTTTGATTGAATTGGTTCTTTACGTGATATCAAAGCAGCTTTAGTGACCATAAGTTCGATCCTTTGTGCAAGGAGGCGTGTCAGAAAAGTATATAAACCATTGATGGGCCTTCACTTGATAACTTCAATTTTTGGATTGAATTGGTTTTTTATACTTTAGAATCAAAATTTTAAGATACTTAGATCTCAAGTGTTTCCTTGGAATCAAGATTGTTCTTGTGCCAACGCAAGTATGCAATACATATTTTAATTCTGCATGCTATCTTTGCTTACAATTAATTGGTATGGATATAATCCTCAAGGGATGGACACTCTACTTCACACTATATTACTTGTTTGGCTCGTATACTTTTGATAGAAGGACCATATTTAGAAAGTGGTCATTATAGCGCTGAATCATGGAGGCTCTTTCTCTTTGACCCTTTTGTTTCTTTTTCCTTATTTTTTGCTTGATCATAATCATCCTCTTTTTTGGGGAGCGAAATCTGAGGATTCAGAAGCCTTTTCGAATCTAATGGTGAGGCTAGGTTGGTTGTTGGAGAAAAAGAGAACGTTGTGTTAAACATTACTGGCAAAGAAAGAAAGAAAGTGAGATTACAACACTATTAACATTACCTTAGAGTCTTTTAAGAAAATAAAAATCATATAATCACCAAATAACTGAAGTTTTATTTTTTAAAATTAGTGTTTTTAGTTTTAGCTTTAAAGTAGTTTTAAGTTCATTAAAAGTTGGGTCAAATAGGCTTTAAAGTAATGCCTAACAAGAAGACTTATATATTACTTCAACGTCCTAAATTCAAAAGAATAATTTTCATATTCAATATAATTTGCATTATATGAATTAGAGAGTATATGTCTTAGTTTAGTCCTAAATATTTCACCAAAGAGGATTGACGATGAATGTTTCTTCTTGGTAAGTGACAGAGACTTTGTTATGAACATAGATGATAGTAGTTACATGGTAGTGATGCGCTTGCAAAAACTCACTCCAAAGTTCAAGTCAACGATGTGAAGACTCAAACGAGTGGAGTAATGGAGGTTACAAACATATATAATGATTTGACGGAGAAATAAATAATTAAACTTATATTGGGGTAAGAAGTGGATAGTGGTCTCCTATTATGAGACTTGGCCGAGGTGATGGGATCATTGGGATGCAAAATCCATCACGAGACTCAATCGAGATAACGAGTTAGAACCATACTATATCCGGAAAAAAAAGAGAGAGTTAGAAGTTAGAACCATATATATCCGAAAAAAAGAGTTAGAACCATACTATGATGATAGGATATGGACTCTTAAATCTTGGATTAAGTTATTCACTATTATCCTCTACTTTAACCATTAATTTTCATTCATCTAATAGTTGAGAGGAAGATTAAGACTTCTTAATTTTATATGGAAATCAAAATATATATATATATATATATATATATATATATATATATATATATATATATATATATATATATATATATATATATAAAGGAGAAGAATATACTTACCACCAAAAATATTTATCACCCTTACAACCAACTTAATTACATTTAGTTTTCGTCAATCTAACGATTATATTTTATTGGAAATTACTGGGTTGTACTTATTAATTAATTATTAATTCTCGATAAATTATAATCATTAGATTGACGAATGATGTCATGAAACTAAATGAGCATTGGCCTATCTGGTTCGCGATTACAGTGGATTGTGCTTGGCGTTGGAGGAATGAAGTGGCCCATGGGGAGGAGGATAATTTTTTGGCTTACAAGAGTCAAACAATTATTAGGCAGGTGTAAGAGATCATTTCGGCTTGGAATCTGCGTGCGTTTGGGATGTCTGGTAGAAGACAGATTCACATACCTGTTGTGTGGCAGCCCCCTAATACCGGTTGGATTAAGATTAACACAGATGGGGCATCCAAATTCAATACTAGAGATGCGGCTTGTGGAGGCCTTTTGAGGGATGAGACTGGTAGGTGGATTCAAGGATTTTCCTATCACATTGGTAAGTGCTCGGCCTTTGTTGCCGAACTTTGGGGTGTGCTTAAAAGTCTTGAATTGGCTTGGAATGGAGGGTGGCGTCGTTGTGTTTTAGAAAGTGATGCTAGTTCAGTGATCACTATGCTCTCTAAGTTTGGGGGAGCAGCTCGAGAGTCTCGTTTGGTGACTTACATTCGAGCATGGTTACAAAAAGAGTGGGAGGTGCATCTGGTTCACGTGTTTAGAGAAAGCAATGGATGTGCAGACTGGTTGTCTAAATATTCTTTGGAGCATCATTTGAATAATAATTTCACTATTTTTGATTCTCCTCCTCCTGGGATTTTGCCTTTGTATTTGGCAGATTTTTCGTTGGTTTGTAATTTTCGTAGAGTTAATCTGAACTAGTCTGTGTTGTTTGGGGCTTTTTGCCCTTTCCTTTTACCAAAAAAAAAAGATTAGTTATAAAGGAGCTAAACATTTTTATGATAAATATACATTGCCCCATATATATATATATAAAAGATCTTTTAATATTGATGTCAAATTAAAAAATTTGACATCAAAGTGTTAATTTTTATCAATTCAATAGTTATAATATATTAGAAATTAATAGTTAATTAATAAAGGGCCAGGATCCTTTGACACCGGTGTCAAATTTGAGATTTGGCATCTCATCTAAGAGGCGTTAAATAAAAAAAAATCAACGACTCTGATTTGTAAGCATGTGATACCATTGATCTTTTCTGATCTAACGGTTCTCAGATGAGGTGTCAAACTTCAAATTTGACACCGGTGTCAAAGGATTCTGTCACATTAATAAATATTATTCAATAAAGTATAACCATTATATTCACAAAATTAATTGTTAAGATTTAATTTTAAATTTTTTAATTTGATAATAGATATGACATAATATGTACGGAATGAGATAAGAAAACACATTTCATGGGGAGGAAGTATTTGATTGAAAATTGAGTCATCCCTAAGCACACAAATTTAATCCAAATATTTTTTCTGTCGTTAAACTAATCAAATCCAAATTGCTAACACTATATTTCCATTTCATCTCCAGTGGTTAGGTTATATACAACTCTTTCAACTCAAAGCACGATTATTTCCTTCCTCCACCATTACTCATGTTCGAAAAATTTGATGTAAATTATCTTTTCTTCTCCAACAAAACCTTCGTATCTATACTATATCCTTAATACCATGTTCGATTCCCTGCGCTGTAGAGCCCTTGTCAATCTCAAGGCCCCAAAATTTTACCATCTTTTGCCATTGTCGTTTTCTCTGAAACTGAAATTCTCCACTAGCACTTCAAAATCAGAATCAGAATCACACTCTTTCGTGGTGTCCTACCTCATCAACAATGTTGGGTTCTCCCCAGAAACTGCTCTAAAAGCTTCCAAACAACTTCGTTTCAAGACCTCAGAGAAGCCCGATTCAGTTCTCACCTTCTTCAGAGACCACGGTTTTTCACACTCAAACATATGCCGCATCGTCAGAAAGGAACCGTGGCTGCTTTCGTGGGACCCCCACAAAACGATTTTGCCAAAGTTTGTTTTTTTTCTCTCCAAAGGTGCTTCTGCCTCTGACATTGCTCGCTTGTTGACATCG
Source organism: Gastrolobium villosum (assembly GCA_032173675.1). Taxonomy (NCBI): domain Eukaryota; kingdom Viridiplantae; phylum Streptophyta; class Magnoliopsida; order Fabales; family Fabaceae; genus Gastrolobium; species Gastrolobium villosum. The sequence continues at coordinate 57,754 of JAVKPL010002732.1, forward strand.
AACCCTAGAATCCTACAAAGAAGTTTGCAGAAACATATTATCCCTCTGTATGAAATGGTTAATAGATTCTTACAATCTGATAAGAACACCATTACTTGCATAATTCGTAACTCAATTTCATTCTCTTATACTCTGACCATACAAAATGTCAAATTGTTGATTGATTATGGTGTTTGTGATTTAAGCATTGCCAGATTGCTTATCACGCGGCCATCTTTATTTGGCTCAGATAACTTGCTGAAAACTGTGGAGGAAGTAAAAAGTTTGGGATTTGATCCTTCAAAATCAACTTTTGCTGTGGCATTGTTAGCCATGAAAGCTGTTAGTAAAGCCAGGTGGGATGAGAAAGTTGATATTTTGAAGAAGTGGGGTTGGTCTGATGAAATTGTTCTTCAAGCATTTAGGAAGCAACCTAATTTGATGTTGGTATCTGGTGATAAGATTAATTTAGTGATGAGTTTTTGGGTTAATCATTTGGGTTGGGATGCTTTGGACCTTGTCAGAGGACCTGATATTTTTGGGTATAGTTTTGAGAAAAGGATGGTTCCGAGGGCCTCAGTTCTTCAATTTCTTTTGAGGAAAGGCTTACGAAGTAAGAGTGCAAGCTTACTCATTCCATTTACTATGCCTGAGAAGTCGTTCTTGAGCAAGTTTGTTCACTGTTTTAAGGAGGATGCTTCTTATCTATTGAAGCTGTATGAGGAAAAACTGAATCTTGAATACTCTAGGGACAAAACTGGCATGCCATTCACCAAATACTTTTTCTGTCTAGACTAGGATTGGAGCTAGTTTAGCTGACTTGTTTCATTTGTTATCATCAATTTTGGTCACAGTTCGGTCATAAGAATACCACAATACTAGTCTTTTGTATGGGCATGGAATACTTTTCTAATTGTGTTACTTTGCCTTGCTAGTTTATTTAAACAAAGAATCCATTGTTTATATAAACTTTCTATGCTGGTTTGCAATTTCTTGATTAAGGCTTTAAGCTTTAGATTGTCAAGTACTTCTGCTAACTACTTTTCCTTTGGTTCTTTACACATTGTCAATTTACTTTGTTAAGGGAGTTTCTATTACTGGTATACAAGAGATTATACAATTATGGTCTCTTTGACCCTCCCGGTATCACTTTTGGACTTTGCCATGGGGGCCAGCCCACAGCTTGGAGGGTGTATCATCATAGGAACAAACCTAACAAGGATGACCAGATCACCCAGGGGCTGATTTTTGGTTGGGTAATTCTTCAAAATTCTTGTCATGGCCAACAAAGGTGGGCACAGTTGGCTAAGAGTTTGGTCCATACCCCTCAAGGGTGTGGGTTCAAATCTCGCTGGTCGATGTGAGGACTTTGTTGGTGGGTCCTCAAAGAGGTTGGGGGTCTTCTCTGACCCTAGTGGGAAACCGGTGTCTAACGCCACTTAAACTTTTTTGTATTAAAAAAAAAAAAAAAAAATTCTTGTGATGCACTGTCTATACTTGGCTCAACCAACTTGCTGAAGACGTTGGAGGAAGTAAAGGGTTTCAGATTTGATCCTTCAAAATCAACTTTTGCTGTGGCATTGATAGCAAAGAAAGCTGTCAGCAAAGCTCGGTGGGATGAGAAAGTTTATATCTTTAAGAAGTGGTGGTGGTCTGATGAAATCGTTCTTCAAGGGTTTAGGAGGCAGCCTAACTTGATGTTGGTTCCTGTAATAAGTTTAACTTAGTGATGAGTTTTTGGGTCAATCAGTTGGATTGGGATGCTTTGGCCCTTGCCGAAGGACCAGATATTTTTGGGTATTGCTGCGGGAATAGGATGGTTCCAATTTAAGGGCCTCAGTTCTTGAAGTTTCTTTTGAGGAAAGGCTTACAAAATAAGAATGCAAGCTTAATTAGGCCACTTACTATGCCTGAGAAGTTGTTTTAAATAAGTTTGTTCACTGTTCACTGTTTTAAGGAGTCTTCTTAACTATGATCAACCAGAAAGCACGGAAGAAAGAGGTCTCTGTATATTCCTTTAAAAAAAGAAAATAGGATACACGAATGTATATATACAATACTAAAAGGAAGGAGAGTGACACACGAATGGTGCACATCAGCACTAAGGGGACGTTTGGATTGAGAATTTTTTTTAGAATAGTAGAAAAATGTAATAGATAGAGAAATGATTGGAAAGATGGATAAAGTGAAATAGGTAGGAAAATATAAAAAAAAGTTGTTTGGTGAGGGAAAATTTTACTGGGAAAATTATGTAGCTTTATGAAATCAACGGTGCATTAATAGTGAGATAACCGGTTTTCCGAAAATCCCACCTTCAAATTGGGTTTTTGAACAGTGCGGATATCTATGTTTCTCATAAATCCATACTTCCTGGATAGATGAGTTTTTGGAGAAATATGTTGAAACAAACATGGTGTTTCTAAAAGCCATACTTGAGAAAGATAGATATCCTCCAAAAATTCTCCCAACCAAACACCACCTGAAAGGCATAACAGAAAAGTGAAAAATAGCACTACATAACAACACTACAAAAAAATAACAGAACATTTTTTTTTTATAAATAGATCAAATCAGGTTAACAATTAAACTCATACTAGGTTTGGATCAGGTTAAATTGAATTTTTTTGACATAAGCTTGGGTTTTTTCAGAGCAAAGCTTGGCTCAGCTCACTCTCACCCTTAGACATAGTGTAATTTATAAGAATTTATAAACAAAAAATTTATAAATATCACATACATTCTCGTGTCTGTATATATATATAATTTATTTTTAGACTTGTATAAGAGTAATAAATTTTATACTAAATTATAAAATTTGATTTTTGTGTAAAGAATTTATTGAATCACAAAAATCAACTATTAAAAGTTGATTTAATCTTGGATTCATGGGCTGCTCTCAGTAGCACAACACTCTATTCTTCCCTTTAATTGTATCTCACTGTTCTGAGTACTCACAACAACACAGTAATTGAATCATTTTTTGCCACAAAATCCTTCATTGATTCTAAAGTCTTTGAATGAATCTCAATACCATGTTGAAAGCATTTCTCCGTCACAGAGCTTTTGGTTTCTCAAGAAAATCAACAACCCTAAAATTTGACCCTCTTTTGTTGCACTCGCTGTTCCCATTTTCTCTTAAATTCTGCAGCACAAGCACTTCAGATCAACACTCATTTGCGGTGTCCTACCTCATCAACAATTGTGGGTTCTCACCAGAATCTGCCCTTAAAGCTTCCAAGCTTGTTCGTTTCAAGACCTCACAAAAACCCGATTCAGTTCTCAACTTCTTCAGAAACCACGGTTTCTCAGACTCAGATATATACAGTATCATCAAAAGAGAACCGTGGCTCCTTTCATGCGATACCAACAAAAGGATTTTGCCAAAGTTTCGATTTTTAATCTCCAAAGGCGCTTCCACCTCTGTCATTGTTCTCATTGTCACAAGGAACCCCAGATTCCTAATACTAAGCTTAGAGAATAATAATACCAGCATATTATGTGGTAAATAGTATCCTCCAATCTGATAAAATGGTCCTTGCTTCTATAATTTGTTGTCCTTCTTTGCTTTCTAGCAATTGTCTGGTCCCTAATGTCCAATTGTTGGTTGATAATGGTGTGGCCCGTTTCAACCTACTCAGCATCCTTCGTACGAAGCCTTATGTAATATCCTCTACTGATTTGGGGAAGATCGTGCAGGAATTAAGAAACCTGCGATTTGATCCTTCCAAATCATACTTTGGTATTGCATTGGTTGCCAAAAGATCTGTAGACAAATCCCGGTGGAATGAGAAAATTGATACCTTTAAGAGGTGGGGATGGTCTGAAGAAACAATTTTGGAAGCATTTAGGAGGCAGCCCAAATGTATGTTAGCATCCAATGATAAAATCAATAGGGTGATGCAATTTTGGGTCAATCAGTTAGGTTGGAGTTCTTCTTACTTGGTCAAAGGACCTGGGATTTTTGGATATAGTTTGGAGAATTTTGTCATTACAAGGGCTTCGGTTGTCCAGTATCTTCTTTCCAAAGGTTTGGGAAGCAGCAGTAACAGCTTAGTTACACCGTTTTTTATGTCTGAGAAATTGTTCCTGAAAAAGTTTGTCGAATGTTTTGGAAAGGAGGAAACTTCACAGCTTTTAAAGCTATGTAAGGGGGAAAATGAATGTTGAAGGTAAGAGGTCACAGTTGGAACTGTGACATTTCACATTCATAAAATAGTTGAATTATGATAAGTTTTTGAGAAGATTTTAGAAGGAATCTTTTCGTCAGTAAAATGTGTATGGGATGAATCTAGCATAGTCAGTCATAGACTAAGGAAAACATTTTCACGTTGTGTTCATAAAAAAAAACTCATTATTTAATTCAAATTCGGTGTAATCTAACCTTATCAAATTGTTTATTTCTTCAAACTCAGAATTCTTGTCATGCACTGATCTATACTTTGCTCAACCAACTTGCTGAACACGTTGGAGGAAGTAAAGGGTTTTGGATTTGATCCTTCAAAATCAACATTTTCTGTGGCATTGATAGCAAAGAAAAAAGCTGTCGACAGCAAAGCTCGGGGGGATGAGAAAGTTGATATCTTTTAGAAGTGGGGGTGGTCTGATGAAACTGTTCTTCGAGCATTCAGGAGGCAGCTTAACTTGATGTTGGTATCCAGTGATAAGATTAATTTAGTCATGAGTTCTCTGCAAAAAGCAGGGGAAAGACTGCCTAGAGTATTCCCTTCCCCAGACACTCACGAAGTGGGTATTTGAATTAGGTCTTGGGTCAATCAGTTGGGTTGGGATGAGAGGGTCAGATATTTTTGGGTGATGGTTCCAAAGGCCTCAGTTCTGAAATTTCTTTTGAGTAATGGCTTAATTAAGCAACTCCCTATGCCTGAGAAGTTGTTCCAAAGCAAGTCTGTTCGCTGTTTTGAGGATGAGTCTTCTGATATTTTGAAGCTGTATGAGGAAAAACTGAATTGTGCATACACATGGAAGAACACTGGCTTGCCATTCACCAAATGTGTAACTTCTTAATTTTTATTTTTGTAATTTAACCTTAGCTTGATTTAAAATACTTGTTCCGTCTAGGCCAGCATTGGAGCTACTTTTCACTGTTGTGATGTATCAGGCATAATAATACTTTACCTAATGTTAGTGCTTTATGTCTGGTACATGTAAAAGTTCAAATGATCTTGCGTATGGGCATGGAATGCTTTTTCTGATTGTGTTAGTTCTCCTTGCATGTTTATTTAATCCAGGAAATCCATTGTTTATATACCCTGTCTATGCTGGTTCACATTTCCATGATCAAAGCTTTAAGCTTTAGATAGTTAAGTACTTCCTCAAACTAATTTTGCTTTGGTTCTCTACACATTGTCAATTTAAGGGAACTTCAATTTTGTTATGACCCACGTAGTGTTCCTACTGAGCTTTGCAATGGGGCTTGGAGGGTGAATCTCTTAGGTAGTGTTTGGTTGGGGAGAAATTTTTTAATACTAGGGAAATGTAAATACTAGGGATCTCGAGGAAAAGTGAGTTTGATAGGAAAGTTTTAAAAAAGTTGTTTGGTTGGGTAAAATTTTACCAGGAAAATTGAATTAAATTTCTGAATGTGTGTTTGGTTGAAAATAAAATATTGATGGGAAAATTTAATAAAATTACAAAACTATCCTCGTGAAAACACCTCCGTTTTATTACATCCTTCGAATCACAATGAATAATGTGTCTCAGTCTTCCATTTTCGCTGCGTCTTGACTCTTTCCATCGTTGTCTCCATGTGTCCACCCAAGTTCAGCTGAACCATATGCAAATTTCTTTTCTAGCGTCCGGTGTTCTGCATTGAAGGTAGAAGGAAACTTTGAGAGGAACAAGTTATAGAAGTTGTGGGTGTTCTGCACTGTTCCAATTTCGTGTGTATTAGGGTTTAACTTCCCAGCAGCGACCGTACGCAAGGGTTTCACCAGCACATCGGTGGAGTACATCCGAGGCATCTTGCTTGGTTTGAGGTACTAAATTTCTGGTTCTTATGATGCAGGATATGTGTTACATGTTGTGTGGGTTATAGGATTGTGTGGGAGACATGTATGGGTAAATATGAAAAATTGGGGAAACAGAGAACTGAAATATAAAACTATTTGACATATCCAAAACATGAATGTTGTGATGTACTGCAAGTAATTATCATTTATTGTAGTCTCATACATTGTCGTATATTTAAAGTGTTTGTTTATAAAAAATGGGAATAAAAATAGACAACAAATCTGGCATATAACGAGATAATTATTTAAAATTAGTAGTGTTGATGTATGATGAAAACAAACTCTTTTCCCTTTAACTTTCTTCAGTTATTACAGCTACAGGTCCTATTATTATTTTCTTATTAGCGCAACCCAGTGATTACTTAGTTGGTCATATTCATAGTTTTGTAGTCACTCCACAACTGAGAAATTGGCTTCCCTAGCAGCTCAATAAAGTAACTCTCACTATATGGTGAAGTGTCTATATGACTTCTGTTTTGTAAGTGAAGTAATAAAATGTTAATAGTTGCTAATTAATTGACTATTTGTCTGTTTCAGTGACCCACACATCAGTGCATAAGTGGTCGGGTCTTTTTGGATACTGTAGACACTTGTTGGAAGGAAGTATGGGTGGAAGTGGGTTTGGAACAGCTGAAAGTGACAGCATGAGCTCGATGCATTCTTCTTCCTTATCGCCATCGAGGGTGAAGATGTGCGACTGTGGAGTGCCAGCTGCATTGTGTACGTCCTACACGAAGAGGAATCCAGGAAGACAATTTTTTGGATGTCGTAACTTTCGAACCACGGAGGACTGTCATTTCTTTGAATGGTTTGAGGAACCGTGTTGCTGAACTTGTTTGAAGCATGAGAAGCATGAAAAGTTATTAACGGTTTTGCTCATGATAACCGTTATAACATTTGGTATTATAATGACAACATTTATAATATATAAATAGTTCTTTTGTGGTCAGGCACATGTTTTGTGTATGCGTGCGTATATGTAACTTATTAGGTTCTTGTACTTGTAAACTAAGGGTTTAGGCTTTGGTCTGTAAGCCTGTGATGGCATCTGGTTTAGTTTTGTGAACTTAATGGATGTGTGTATTCAATGTGATTGTACTCTGTTTTTTGTCACTACAACACAATGATCCCCAGCAACCAAGCAGTTAAGCATCCAGGAAGGCAGTTATGATACAGCAACCAGGCAATTCCATGAAAGTTAGGATAGTTTGTTTAGGGTATTAATATTGTGCCAGACTTGTTATTTTTATATAAGCAAGTGTTGAATACAATTGAAGTCTGATTATGGATATGTTGTAATTGAAGTCTTTACTTGAAAGGGAAAAACTTGTGTGTTAAATGCAGTTGATTGTTAATGCAAAGAATTTTGTTTAAAGTAAGTGACAAAAGAAAAATATGAAGCATAATTAGCTTTCTCTCTATCAAATATAGTCTTCTCTTCTACTTATTCCATTACTGATAGACCTGCAGAACCTCTTTAAACCATACATGCATGCAAGCAATCCACATAAAAGAATATCAGAGCTGAACAAATAAAAAGGGAAAGGGACCACAGATTAATGCAAATAAAAAGATACCTATCAGATCAAAAACTCTTGTTTTAATTAATGCAAATTCACAGTAAGGGAAAGGGATCACAGATTACAACATCTTACGACCTCTTGCCACCCATGATATCAACAGACATTCATTCAACCTCAATTATTTGAATATTAATTTTGTTTTATCAAGTGGTATAAAGCTGCACTTATTCACCGAAAGACATAATGTCCAATTCAAGATAACATTTTAAATTATAGAATGCAGACCGAGTTCAAATGAATATCTATTAAGATTATGCTTAACACTAGGTTGGAACAAACAACAAAATAAAGGTAATTTAACAGTAACCACATATGAAAGGAATTTAAAATAAGAAGTACCTGCGGGGTCACTATTGCCAGATTTAGAACACCCTTTGATAACTTATTTCAGTACCAACAATCCATATAAATAGTTCTACCGTCACATCTTCAAGAAAGAATGAACAAGGCCATGAATAGAAGCACACCTTGGCCAACTCCCAATGGCTCAATATGCGTGGAAATTAAAGCATATGGAACACTGTTAGTCATCTGTAAGGCAGGATTTTAAATCAAATTAAATTAATCAAATATTATATATACTTTCAACTTATTTATTATTTATGAGAATATGTCCAAATTTTCTTTCTGATTACATTCCCCATCCCCAAGGGCTGACCATATAAGCCAAACACATTCATGGCTTTTACACTTCAATGAATACTTTCCATCGCATTAATGTTTACTTGGCTATAAAATTGTTTCAGAAAAGGAAGGGAAACTTGTACCAAAGCTCTCTATTTTAGAATAGCCAGGCAAAAGTATGCAATATTTCTTTTAAATTAGCCTTTGACAGAGACATGTATCCATGAATGCAAAAATTATCCCTTTGAGATTGACAGATGCAAATGCCCATACAATACATTGGATTGGGTTACTCATTTTCGTCAACCTGTAACCAATACATTGAAGAAAAAAGATAGATAACACCATTGAAGTCGGACTTCATACACTGATTCATTAACTGTGCTACTCCAATACATGATTACTTAGAAATGCATATAGTGACCTTGTATGCATAAGTGCCAACATTACAGATCAACAGTTACACTTAATAATAAGATCCCTATACTATACAATGCATAATAACAGATTAAGCCTAGTCAGCTATGTCCAAAGTGGGATACTTGTCTTCATCACCGTCACCATCTTCATGCAAGTCACCTAGTGCTGAAAACAATGCTAGATGTGAGACCTTCATTGGATTGTAAGACAGAGAGCTTTTATGCCACAACAAAAACTGCCTTTAGTGAGATGCCAATCTTATACGATGTATATCAATCCAACCACCCTAAACCTGCTATTGATAAAAAAAAGATAAATTTTTTTTTTTGGTAAGTAAAAAAAAAAAAGAAGATAAAATTAACACCATTGATTAACTACTATGTCATAATACATACTCACTCATTTATTAGAAGTAATACCTGATATATGTGCATAATGACTCGATTGCTGCAGATTATGTCACTCACAAATACCCGTATCCATTTTCAAGAAGCCAAAGACCATAATGAAACTAGTTTGCAGACACTAGCCAACAACATAACAGTCACAACCAACAAAAAAATCACCAAATACAATGTAATGCAAATACGATGATCCAACAAGGACCTACATTCACACCAAAAAATATTGCTTTAACATACAGTTACACCAAAACTTAATCACACTACCATGGATGAGCCCAAAACATAAATTCACCCTACAAGCACAGCCACAACAAAATACCCTTAAGTAGAACAGTCACACCAAACCAGCTATTGATCAAAGTTACCCAACATCCCTGCCAATATTTGTTTTTTTTTTCGTGACTGCATTGCATGAAGATGTCCGTCAAGTCTCTGTCCCTACCAAACTGCACACCTATGTGAACCATCTGAGGGCTAGTCAAATAATCAAATTTCTCAACCTCATCCATAATTGACATTCGTCTATTACTTCCATCAGCTTGGTGTTGAAAGCAGGACACCAATTTGTCAATGCTGTTAGTTGATTTGCGGTATACCTGAGTTAGATCTTTCATGACATCAACCATTTCACCAGAGAAAGGATCTTCACTCCTTTGCCTTTTCTTACCCTTTCTGCCAGCTACAGTTGAAGCCGGACTACTTGGGGCCACTACCTCTTCGGCTGGGATGTCAGGCATAGGAGGATCTTGTAAAGGAGTGGTGATATAGTCACCAGTGAGGTCTAGGTGTTCATCGAAAGGGATCCCACTGTTATCATACAAGGCAGGATCCCGTTCCATTTCATGTATTACATCATCTGCACCCACTGCATGAGATCCCGTTGCAACATCCTTACCAAAGATTGTTCCCAAAATGTCATAGTGGGGGAACGACTTGTTGTAAAGACCCTTAGCACTGGGATGAGACTACAAAAATTACGGACAACATTTATTACATATGTGTCAGTGTCAATTACAAATGCATTAAGATAGATAATGAAAGAATAAAAAATATAGGAGATTTCTTTACCTTCGCCCAGTCTTCAAATATTTCCCTCTCAACTTCAATCATTTTCTTGGCATCGTTCCAACCGAAGCCGCTCCCACCATTATGACCGACCATTTCAGCAATGACATTATATTGTTTCTTCAATAGTTTCACCCTAGAAGTGATGAGTGGGCTAGCTCGCAAGGAGCATCCTGGTATCTTGCGATGCATCATCTTTTCTACGACATTGGAATAACCTGCCTTAAAGTCGTTGTCTCCTTTCCAAGATAAACCTAATTCACTAAGGCACTCTACGAGGAATTTAACCTCTTCTGCAGTCCATTGATGATTAATGCGTTTAGTTGACTGTTGGCTATCTTCAGCCATGGTGCCCGGTGCTGTGTGGGTATATCTGTTATACAGGAAAAAAAACATAACAAAAAAAATTCATCAATATAGTGGGAATAAATATAGCAAAATACTATACAACACCGTAGATCACTTGAATTTAGTGTTCACATAAATATAATAAAATAGCATTTTCCATGCTTTCAATACGAAATACTAAAAGATGCAGTCTATTACATAACATTACAACATAAACACATTTTCTTGTTTCGGTTTTGATGTCCACAAATGACACTTAGTACACATACAACTATCATTTTCAAACTCTGCTCTAAAATACGAAATCAAATGTGATTCCTCCATGTATTGAACATGTCATTCGCCAGTTGATCCCTCGAAACAGTCCATGCATTAGAAGACTCAATGTGAGTGATGAAGTCATTTCCTCCAACATCAGCATCGGCTTCGTGTGTTTGATCCACTTCTTCATCATCTAGAGGATCCACAGCCATTTCTTTTCGTATATGATTATGAAGCAAGCAACATGCGATAATTATTCGGCATTGAGTTTTAACCGGATAGAAAGACTTTGACCGCACAATAGCCCAACGACCCTTCAACATTCCAAAGCATCGTTCTATGACATTTCTTGCAGAAGAGTGCTTCATATTAAAGAATTGTTGTGGGGTTCTTGGGTGTGTCCCATGTCTCCATTCACTCAGATGATATCTCTGACCTCTGTATGGAGTGAGGAAACCTTGACCATTCATGTTGTAAGAACCCGCACCGCTAATTAAGGTAATTAGTAAGTTAATTATGATAATTAGGAAATAATTCCATAATTGACCCTAATAATTATTAATGGGCTCAGATAATTATATTGAGTGAGTAAAAATGCTGAAAGTCGCTTTTCGGAAGAAAAGCGCAGATACCGGTTCTGCTACTCGGTATAAATGTGTACCGGAAAAGTATCCCGGAAAATTATAACGAATGCATGATAATTACTAGAATATTATGAAGGACATGTAAAACGAGTTTCAGGTCAAAATAACGTAATCTGATGCCAGAACTGATACTGGCTATGGAAAAGCGCGTACCGGAAAGGTGCTCCGAAAAATAAAATAAAAATATGACAAATCTTAGAAAAATGCGTAGGTCTAGATTCCAAAGTTTGGGATCAATATCTTTTACTTTGCTATTAAGGCTAATACTGCGCGTTGAGGCTTAATGCCTATTTAAACATAAGTTGGCACATGATCCTAGGTCAAAAACCTATTCTCTACGTGCCTCCTTCCTGCATATTCCTTCAGCCACCCTTGGACACCTTCCCCTCCATTGTTGAGAGCCAAGGAGCTCCCTTTCTCTTTGGTTTCTTCTCCTTGTGCCTTGTGCTTGTGAGAGCTTGCTTGGTGAGGGAGTGTGAGGTGTTTTCTCCTCTGTTCCAGCCCTGTGAGTGAGGTAGTGAGGTCTGAGTGTGTGGTTTTGGGTGGTGGGAGTCTTGTTCTTGAGTGGTGAAGCCTCAAGAAGCCTTCTTTGTGAGGAAAGGTCATTGCTTGGGTGACATTTTCGTGCACCTTGAGGTCTGTACTTTGGAGCTGACTTGTGAGCTCCAAGAGCACCATTGTTGGCTGCTCAAAGCTTGGGGTAAGTGTTCTACACCTTTGATCTTAAGTTTAATGCTTAAAGTTGGTGTCTTGACATGTAAAAGATTAAAATGAAGTAACCAACACCTAAATGAACTTGTATATGCTTAAAGATGCATGCTTTAACGTGTACATGTGTTAAAAGTTGGATCTTTGGGTTGGATATTCACGAAATGCAGAAACTGCATTCTGTCGTGAGATATCCGGATATTTGTCGAACAGATATCCGGATATCAGTATCCGGATATGGTATCCGGATATTGATATCCGGATATGGGATCTGGGTATCCGGATATGACATATCCGGATATGTCCAGTGTGATATCCGGATATGACATATCCGGATATTCCCCTTCTGATATCCGGATATCCTGGGTTCTGCGCAGACAGTAGCTTAACTGTATGAACAGTAAGCTATTGGGTGTGTGTGGACCCTAGTTTAAGGAAGTTGAACTTCTGTAATAAAGGAACTAAGTCAGAATCATATGATTAAGGGCTTATGGCTTTGTTGGAAGCCTTAAGACGTAAAACGTAAAGGAAAGGCGTAGTCTTTAACTTGTATGCTTGTGATGCATTTATATTGACTTGTTAACGGTCCATATCAGATTGTGATACTGCTGTTTGTGGACTAGTGAGTGGTTGGACTCTTGGCTTGGATAGCTAGCTTGCAAGGTAAGCTTTCGTGTCCTCGGTTTAGCCATTTTGATGTTCCACCATGTCCCATGGGGATGGGTTTATGCATGCTGTGTTACATGCTTTGATTATTTTGGAAATGCTGTTGAGCTGTTTATATGTAATGAGCATTATGATATGCATGTGGTGTCCACCTAGACGGCAATCCTGAGTATGTAGTACATACAAGATGGAGAAGCATGTGGGTGAGGTGCAGGTAGTATCCATGTACTCATGTAGGCATAGACGTATTCCTACATTTCTCTGGCCAGTAGATTTGAAAGCACACATGACATGATTAATTGCTGCATCGCATGATTTTAGAACTTATACTGTAATACTATTTTTAGAACTTATATTACACATGTAAGTGGGCTTGGGGTGGAGACTCCTTGAGGACCCCTTGTCTTACTGAGATTTCTTGTTAGAGATCTCACCCCACGTTTGGGGACGCTTATTTCAGGATCAGGTAATATTGAGGGCTCAGGTGGCAGGAGGCCAGAGCTGAGTTGATATTGACGTGCTGGTTGTGGATTGCTGTTTATTTGACTGCTGTTATGTTTTATGCTTTATTTATGTTAAGTTATGTTGAGACTATTTGTGGGCATTGTTGCCTTATTTGGTGAGCATGGGGTTTGTCTATGCCACATGATTGTTATCGTCTTTTTATGTTAATGTTGTAATTAAAGTATCAGGATTTTGACTCAGGCTACTTGTGTAGACCTGTGGCTTTAGATACTCACATTATATTTATGTACGAGGTATTCAGTTAGTTGTCTTGCAATTTACATACAGGCAGTATTTTTATTAAAATGATTAAGTAATCAAGTTGGTTAAGTTAATGACGTCATAATTGAGTTAAAGAAAAAGTTATTCCGCATTTTAATTAAGTGTGGCTTAATACGATAGTGTGTTAACAGACCGGGTTAACACGGGCTGTTACACATGTAACCAGCATCGCACAAGTAATAATATCCTGCAACATTCAAACAACATCCAACAGTAAGTAATAATCGGGATGGAAAAATTTATACTTAGCTTACAATACACTACAACAACATAAACTTGGAAGCATATTACCTTTAGGGACCCTTAAACTGTTCAGACGAGATATGGCATCTCTGAGTACCCTTGAGTTTGCAGCTGAACCCTCCCATCCAGGCAAAACATAAATAAACTGACCATCTTGGGAACAAACCCCCAACACGTTGGTTGCTATCTCACCCTTCCTAGTCCGGTATCTAGCCTTGTTGGCTTGCAAGGGATAGACCTTGATGTATGTCCCATCTAGTGCTCCCAAACAATTCTAATAATTAACCAACTAAAAAATTATTAACCACAATTCCAAATACATGGACATCTGCTTATGTACTCATTAAATGTAACAGTACGTAAAGAAAATTTTCTGACCTTGAACCACTTCCACTTCTCATCAGTCGAGTTCTCTGGAACTGGTTCTGGTCGTTTAAATAAAAGTGTATGACACCGTATGACAGATAGCAACACTTTGGAGAACTGTCTACTGATGGTTTCATCAGATCGCATGAGCTGTCTTTTAATTATCCTATTCTTCACATTGTGGGCTAAAATGTGTAGAAAAATTGAGACCATCTCTTCAACACCCATATGTCTAGTCGGCTCCAGCCCCCCAACACTTTTCAACAAGTAACACAGTTTATGGAAAGCCCTTCTGTCCATCCTTGTATTCTCAATACAAGCCCTGTCACTTGCATGGACTATTCTATGGAAATCGACTTCCCTAACCCTAGCCCTATTAAGCAAGTTCCATGATACTTTCCTCCTTCTATTTCTCCTGATAGCGTTACGGTGTAATAACATCGCACAGATACTGAATAACAACAAAATCAATTGTTGCATACACTCCAGATGAGCAATAAGTACAACAACGACACTAACTTCCATTTCATTGTTCATTGCTACAATCTAACACACAAAATACAAAAATTAAAAACCTTATAGTTTATCATAACAAATATCATGTACCATCAACTATGGACATAACAGGGGGCTGTATTTGAGATAAAGCAGAACATACTAGTGTGGAGAATAACCATTAAAAGCATTTTAAGGACCCAAATATTTTTCTTCTGTTAAATCAAACCATGAGACAAAACAATCAAGTAACAGGTTGTGGGCCAATAAAGGATCTTTTTTCAGAATCTGAAAAATGATAACAGAATCACAAAACTATCCTTTGTAATATAATACATAACTAGTTTCAGACTTGTTTACAAAATTGTTAAATTTGGTTCACTTCATCATATATAACCTTCCCAAAACCAAATGCATGACAAAACATCTCTCCACAATGAAAGATCAAAGCATGACATAGGTATTAGTTTGGCGAGGTTAACTAACCTCTAGTTAATTCCATACGTATTACTTTCACCAAATAGGTATTTTTAATAGACATTGTCACAACTACAACAGTTCTAATAGGCGAATTTTCAACTATGGACATCAAATCAGCTTCGGGCAAAAATAGATACCTAACAGTGATAGGTGATATATCCAAAAATCACGGCTATCAATTGATGCCGATATTTCAATAGTCATGTGCTTTACACCTTGTATTAGTAAATTTTGTAATGTGCATGCTTTCTTATTCTTATTAAGCAACTACAAAGTGTAGGACAGTGGAAACTGAATATAAGCCATCGAACCAATAGCCTAGAGGAGCCCTACTGTGAAACTAGGTATAATGGAGGTGACCTAGATGAACATGAACTACTCAAAGTGGAAGTTCTACCTGACTTTTTACTAGCCCTTTTTACTCAAATGATAACAGATTCACAAATCACAAAATGATAACAGAATCAAAGATTACAATATTTTTTTACTTAGCTTCAGCATAAAAAGGCAATGGGTCTTACCACTGCATTCAAACATATTAAAGTTGATTACAAGTTGTTTAAAAAAAAATCTATCTCGTTAAATACCCTATCAGTGTGAACTAAAACTTCGACAGTTAACTACAATGGGACTCACTAATTACCATTTTGTTAAATCAGTATAACTAGAAAAATCACACTCACAAATCGGATATGTAATGCACATCATTTAAACTCCATTCTTACTTTCATAATCACAAGCACAACCCAAACAAAGTTAAAGGTTAAAGGTGTATGGACACATCCATTTTGTGTTTGCAAAAAATGACCGAACTCTTAAAAACAGAGGATGTGTCCAACCACTTTGAATAATCTTACCGGAACAGTGTTACTAAGGCAGTGACAAAATAACAACAACCTTATTTCGGTGGTAGACGGACGAGATCTTCACTTCGATTGACACAAGATCGCGATGACTGATGAATGTTGCAACCCTTGCTCGTGTAAGTCAGAAAGATATGTGGACCAAACTTCACTTGCAAATGTATGGTTAGGAAGGAGGGGTATATTTGTCACCCATTCTCCACCTTTTTCACATATCCGATTTCCTACACCAATTCCACCTGTTGAAACGGCTTCTTCAACAGTGTTGAAATCGAATTTTTACACATCTTCTTACATTGCAGGGCAAGTGGGTTTGATGGCAAAGTTTTCCAAAAATCCCCAACCAAACCTGGTTAACTCACATTCCCACATGCACTTAGCGAGCAAAGTTTTACCTTCTCCCCAACCAAACACTACCTTAAAGAATGGTATAGAGTAGCTGAAAACCCTTTGTAAGACATATTTCTATCAATGAACTAAGATAATATTAGGTAGTGTTTGGTAGAAGTCTTTTTAGATGATACCTAGGCATCAGATATAGGTATTTCCTGATATCTACGTTTGGTAAAATTTTGATAGGAAACCTATTTCCCCAGCCTTTGCCATTTGTGTGTAAAATGGAACGAAAACCACTGTTCAATAAAACCACTTGGAATGTGGTATTATGAGTTAGCCAGCTAAATGGATGAAAAACGATGACAAATATGACCATAATACCCTATTCTGAGCGAATGATGCGCACAATTATTTTGTTGTTTTTAGAAGCGAATAATACTTGTATTTCGTGAAGTGAACAGAACCAGCGCTGACGAACAAGTTGCGAGAGTGAACATGGGTACAGCTGACGGTAGGACGACACAGTATTGAAGTTATCTTCCATCGAGTCTGGTCCACCGCTCCGATAAGTCTGTAGAAATATTTTAACCATCGAGGAGTGTAGCAATCACAATATTGAAGTTATAGTGGCTTTTGATGACATTTAAATGACAGTTAAAATCAATATTACAGAGTTTTGCTTTGAACATTTACATGACATAATACAATAACGAATGGGGTCTACAATTAACAATTCTGAACTTAACAACAAGTTATTATGGTTCAACACTAAATGATGAGCTTATCATAAGTATGGGTTTCCCAAATATCTTAAGCTTCTCCTCCAACTATGAAGCATGTGCTCTTTGAAGCCCTTCCTCTTCCGAATATCAGTACCAATCTGTGCAGCATGTGATCTACAAGCCAATAGATCAGACGAAGTTGGGAAATTTATGGGTCCAATTGTTCCATGTGGTACAACAACTCTCAATTTTATTCTAAGTGATGAGCCCTTTGATACTTGGTTAATTCTTGGGCAACTGAAGATAGAGGTAGGATATTTATACTATCAAAAAGATTTACTACCATTTCACTACCACTCTAATCACTATTGGATTAGATGAAAAGCTGAATGAAGAGAGAGAAAAGAAAAATAATTTTTGAATCCAATGGTGATTAAAATAGTAGTGAAGTGGTAGTAAATTTTTTTGATAGTATGAATATCCTACCTCAGACAAATAATGCCAAACTATAACTGTTTGTCCTTCCAATTTGAGTTTCATTAAAACATATTAATCTGGCTAGATTGAATTTCCTTATCACATCTAATAAAGAAATCAATCTAAAATAAGCCTTGCACAAGATTAATAATTCGCATAACTGTTGCGGTCACAGCTGCATTTCAATTATCATAAGCTCTTCTTTTTTTAATTGCGAGATATTCAAATTCGAGAGAATATGAAATCTGATTCTCATTGAGTGTGTTATTCAGTTTATAAACAAGTATAAATAACAAGAGAAAATGATGAGTTCGCAAATTAACAGTTAACTGACTGTATAATGAGCTCTAGCTGTTAACTAATTCTATAAGCTTACTGCTTACTGCGCAAACCGCAAAGGTATTATGCAATTTTTTAACTATAAATTATTATACAATTTATTGGAATGTATTAGATTAAAATGATAAACATTTTTCTATTAATTATTTATTTGAGAGTGTTTTATATATTTGTTTTTTGAGAAGGGATATTCTCACCACCAAATTTTTTCACTAGCAACTTACTATCTATCTAATCACAATTAGATTAATATTTTCTGTTTCTTCAAAAACTTGTTAATATTCTCTCTCTTTGATCCAATGATGATGTGATATGTAGTAAGTTAGTAGTAAGAATTTTTGATAGTTAAAATATCCTTACTCTTGATTTTTTTTTTTGTTGTTTTTTTTGTTTGAAAGTAACATATATTAATATATTTTTCAAAAATTATATGAGATTTCTATTTCCTTTCAACCGAATATGTGAAAAAGTAATTCATTTACATTAGGGCCACGTTCATGACATTCTCCTCTTCCCGTAGAATCGTATCTAACTGTTATCAGTTCTCACAACACAGTCATAACCACAGTAATTGAATCCTCTTTTGCCACAAAATTCTTCATTGATTCTAAGCCTTTGAATGAATCTCAATACCATGTTGAAAGCATTTCTCCGTCAGAGTGGTTTTGGTATCTCAAGAAAATCAAAAACCCTAAAATTTGACCCTCTTTTGCCGCGCTCACTGTTCCCATTTTCTCACAAATTCTGCAGCACAAGCACTTCAGATCAACACTCATTTGCGGTGTCCTACCTCATCAGCAATTGCGGGTTCTCACCAGAATCTGCGCTCAAAGCTTCCAAGGTTGTTCGTTTCAAGACCTCACAAAAACCCGATTCAGTTCTCACCTTCTTCAGAAACCACGGTTTCTCAGACTCAGATATTCACAATATCCTCAAAAGAGAACCGTGGCTCCTTTCATGTGATACAAACAAAAGGGTTTTGCCAAAGTTTCAATTTTTACTCTCCAAAGGCGCTTCTACCTCTGACATTGTTCGCATTGCGACAGGGAGCCCCAGATTCCTAAAATCAAGCTTGGAGAATCATATGATTCCAGCATATAATTTGGTAAATAGATTCCTCCCATGTGATAAAAAGGTCATTGCTTCTGTTATTTGTTGTCCTTCTTTGCTTTCAAGCAATTATCTGGTCCCTAATGTCAAATTGTTGCTTGATAATGGTGTGTCCCGTTCCAACCTTTTCAGAGTCCTTCGTGTGAAGCCTCATGCAATCTCCTCTACTGATTTGGGGAAGATGGTGCAGGAATTAAGAAACCTGGGATTTGATCCTTCCAAAACATACTTTGGTGATGCACTTATTGCCAAAAGATCTATGAGTAAATCCAAGTGGAATGAGAAAATTGATACTTATAAGAAGTGGGGATGGTCTGAAGAAACAATTTTGGAAGCATTTAGGAGACAACCCAACTGTATGATAGCATCAAATGACAAAATCAATAGGGTGATGCGATTTTGGGTTAATCAGTTAGGTTGGAGTTCTTCTTACTTGATCAAAGGACCTGGGATTTTTGCATATAGTTTGGAGAATAGAGTCATTCCAAGGGCTTCGGTTGTTCAGTATCTTCTATCCAAGGGTTTGAGAAGCGAGAGTGCAAGCTTTCTTACACCGTTTTTTATGTCTGAGAAATTGTTCCTGCGAAGGTTTGTTAAATGTTTTGGAGAGGAGGAAACTTCACAGCTATTAAAGCTGTACCAGGGGAAAATGAACGTTGAAGATAAGAGGGCACAGGGGGGACCGTGACATGTCAAGTTCATATAGTATTTGACTTATGAAAAGTTTCTAAAATGTTTTTAGAAGGAATCTTTTCATCAATATAATCTGTATGAGGAAACAATGAAACTGAAACTAGCTTAGAGTCATAGAACTGGGAGCACACTGGCATGCTAAGAAGCATCGATACTCCTTAAAATTTTTTTCCAACGTATCGGATACGCGTATCGGAAACGTATTGTTTGGTAATCGACATCCTGTATCATCGAATAACGTATCGAAAACGCGTATGGGTGCTTCATAGCTGGCATGTAGTGTTCACAAAATTTAGTTCAATTTAAACTTATCAATCTGTTTCTTTATTCCGTTGAAATTCTTGACATGCACTCTGTAGACCAGGATTGAAACTATTTCTGAGTTGGTCTTTTCTTGCTTCTTGTTTTCAGTTAGTGTCACAGTTATATTAATGATACTATTACCTGATGTGTCGTTAGGCTTAAAATGTCCAAATGGTCTGGCGTTTGGTTATAACCTGCATTTGTGTTTATGATATAGGGAGGACCTCCATTTTTCTATATTCTATTCTATCACTTGTGTTGCTGGCAATTTCTTTTAATTTTTGGCCAAATTGCTTGGATATGAGGGATATATATTTTAAATATATCAAAGGTCTAGGATAGTACTAGTAACAGACCAAGAGCAACCTATTTTTCGAGATACCAAGGTGCCAAACCTCTTTTTCCCCTTCCCACTGGATCATTTTGCGGGTCATGTTTAACTGCTGTGTTTGATCTTTTTGCATATTGTATTGGGAAAATGTTGATGAATAAATCATCATTAAAATTATCAATTTCTTGTCATGAACTTATCAACTTCTCAAATTGTTATTAACAACCAGAAACAAACATTGTTGATGAATAATTCATCATTAAAACCAGAAACTTTTTGACAGAGAACATGAACCTACTACAAATTGCAGCTACTACTGCAAGATCTCTCGCTGTTTCTATCATTGTCAATCCACTGACAACATTCAAAAGCTGTTTCTACCATTGGCAATCCATTAACAACATTCAAAAACACAACTTATACAGACCTAAAACAGATACAGTCCCGAAAGATTGATACAAACAGTCATAGATACAGTTAAAATCAACCAAAATTACAAAAGTTAAAATTAAGATGCTAATTATACAGCACAAAAGGAAGCAAACGGTCCTAAGCTTTGCAACTTTGAAATCTCAGGATTTTCCTTCTGATTTACCTCCAGCTGAGTTAGGCTGATCTAAGTATCTTGTTCTGCACTAGTTTCCGGTTTGTTTTCCCATAGTTTACCAGTCATCCCAATTGCAAGAATCAGATCAAGTTGTTTTTGATATTGTTCCTACATGAACACTTGGATACAATCAACTCAAACATTTGAGCCCGTTTCCTTCGGCTTCTCAAAAAGATAACTTTTATATCTTTTTTATTTTAGAAGTATTTTTTATAAAAGTTAAAGTTATTTATATTTTTATAAAAATATTTAGTTTTTGAAAAAAATATTTAATTTTTGCATCTTTAGAAGTTAAAATTTTTAATTTTGAAAAAGTAAATTTTTGATTTTTTTATATCACTTTTTTAACAAGCATGTATCATTAGATTAAATATAGCATTTCTTTTTTTTTTTGATAGACTGTATCATTCAATTCTATTTACTGTCAGCCGGGCAGAGTTTAAATATAGCATTGCTTTTGGGGTGAATTTAAAATTAACAGTTAAAAAAACAAATAAATAACTATCATTGATTTTAATTTGATCAAATGGTAATCAAATAAATGATAAAAATGATAAGGTTAAAATGATACCAACTATAAGCATGTAACCTTCCTCTTGCTTTTGTGAAAAATAATGTCATATTTACTGAAATATTTTACCAAATAAACCTGCCTTACCCATATTTTGAAAGTTATTCCAAAATCTACGCAAAACATCTTCTGAAAAAGAAAAAGAAAAAAATCAAGAATAAACTATAGATAGACCCAAGGCATTTAATAATAAATTATAGGGACTTTGAGATAAACTTACATTTCGCAGTTCTCTCTCTTTCTCACACAAACTCCTCTCCATAAGAACATAACAGAACACTCTGCTCTTCCGCCTTACTGTTCTCACAACATGAACACTAATTGAATCCTCCTTTTTGCTACAAAATCCTCCATTGTTTCTAAGCCTTTGAATTAATCTCAATACCATGTTGAAAGCGTTTCTCCGTCAGAAAGGTTTTAGTATCTCAAGAATATCAAAAACCCTAAAATCTGACCATCCTTTGCCGCACTCGCTGTTCCCATTTTCTCTCAAATTCTGCAGCACAAGCACTTCAGATCAACACTCATTTGCGGTGTCCTACCTCATCAACAATTGTGGGTTCTCACCAGAATCTGCTCTCAAAGTTTCCAAGCACGTTCATTTCAAGACCTCACAAAAACCCGATTCAGTTCTCACCTTGTTCAGAAACCACGGTTTCTCTGACTCAGATATACACAACATCATCAAAAGAGAACCGTGGCTCCTTTCGTGCAATACCAACAAAAGGGTTTTGCCAAAGTTTCAATTTTTACTCTCCAGACACGCTTCTACCTCTGACATTGTTCGCATTGTGACTGGGAACCCCAGATTCCTAAAATTAAGCTTTGAGAATTGTATAATCCCAGCTTATAATTTGGTAAATAGATTCCTTCTATCTGATGAAAAGACCATTGCTTCTATAATTCATTGTCCTTCTTTGCTTTATAGCAATTTTTCAGCCGTTAATATCAAATTATTGGTTGATTATGGTGTGGCCAGTTCCATGATTTTCAGAATCCTTCGTAAGAGTCCTCATGTAATTGGCAGAAGTGACTTGGTGAAGACGGTGCAGGAAGTAACAAACCTGGGATTTGATCCTTCCAAATCATACTTTGGTATTGCACTGATTGCCAAAAGATCTGTAAACAAATCCCAATGGAATGAGAAAATTGATACCTTTAAGATGTGGGGTTGCTCTGAAGAAACAATTTTGGAAGCATTTAGGAGGCAGCCCTACTGTATGTTAACATCCATTGATAAAATCAATAGGGTGATGCAATTTTGGGTCAATCAGTTAGGTTGGAGTTCTTCTTACTTGGTCAAAGGACCTGGGATTTTTGGATATAGTTTGGAGAATAGGGTCATTCCAAGGGCTTTGGTTATCCAGTATCTTCTATCCAAAGGTTTGATAAGCAGCAGTGCCAGCTTAGTTACACCGTTTTTTATGTCTGAGAAATTGTTCCTGAAAAGGTTTGTTGAATATTTTGGAAAGGAGGAAACTTCAAAGCTATTAAAGCTATATCAGAGAAAAATGAAAGATGAAGTTAAGAGAGCAGAGAGGGAACCGTGACATGTCACGTCCAAGAATCCTTTTTTTTTATATAAACTATCTTTGCTGGTTTACAAGTTCATGATTGCGGCTTCAAGGTTTAGATTGTTAAGTACTTCTTCTAACTACTCTTCCGTTTGTTCAAGTTTTTAGCTTAATTTTTGTATCCCTTTTTGTTCTTCGAGATAGGATTTTTGGTATAATTTTTTTTTCTCTCTAGTGTTTTCAATAGGAAAAAAAAAAACTAAGGCAACTTGGAAACTATATTGTAGTTCTTATTCTTACTAACATTTAATGTCAACCATTTCTTCCCCTTCCCACTAGATCATTTTGCGGTTCATGTTTAATTGCTCTGTTTTGATTTTTTTTTTATTTGACAATTATGCATAGTTTTCCATGTTTTCAGAAGTTATATATCCTTTTGGATATTGTATTGGGAAAATGTTGATGAATAAACCATCATTAAAATTATCAATTTCTTGTCATGAACTTATCAACTTCTCAAATTGTCATTAAAAACCAGGAACAAACATTGTTGATGAATATATCAGCATTCTTGTCATGAACTTATCAACTTCTCAAATTGTCATTTAAACCCAGAAACAAGAATTGTTGATGAATAATTCATCGTTAAAACCAGAAACTTTTTGACAGAGATCAACAAGATTGAACATCATTTCAAATCAAATGATTTAGAACATGAACCTACTACAAATTGCAGCTATTACTTCTAGATTTCTCGCTGTTTCTATTAGTATCAATCCACATACAACATTCAAAAGTATCATTGGCAATCCATCAACAACCATTCAAAAACACAACTTATACAGTCCTAAAACAGACACAATCCTGAAAGTTGATACAGACCCAAAACAGATACAGTTAAAATCAACAAAAATCACAAAAGTTGAAATCAAGATGCTACTTATACTGCATAAAAGGAAGCATACGGCCCCTAGCTTTGCAACTTTGAAATTTCAGGATTTTCCTTCTGCTTTACCTCATCCTCAGCTGAGTTAGGAACTTCTAATGTGTCTTGTTCTGCACTAGTTTCCTGTTTTTTTCCCCCTAGTTTACCAGTCTTTCCAATTGCTAGAATCAGATCAAGTTGTTTTTGCTATTGTTCCTACATGAACACTCGGATACAATCAAGTCAAACATGATGGGGAATGAATCCTCTCATGTGAAAAAATGGTCATATAATCATGTTATTTGATCACAATCACTCATTTAAAAATTATATATTTTTCTCTCTCTTATCTCATCACTAATTAGTGTTTGTGATCAAATAACATAATCATATGACCACTTTTCCACGTGAGAGGATCCACTCCCACGATGATGGTACTTTGACTCCTTTCCCACCCCATGCTGACAAAAAGTACTTTAGTAAATAAAATGCCCACGAAAAAGTTTAACATAGTCATATATAGTTCTGAAGTCTAAACTCCAAGGCAATAACATGACCATTTAATCTGCTGTCAGTATATACCGAAGTGTCATATCAGTATCCCAAAAAAAAAAAAAAATCCTAATTACTTACTACAATGATATGAAACTTTTTTTTTTTCATTTGTGGTGAAAAGTTTTCAACAATTATGTGAATAGGGTGGCACATAATAGTTTATTGACAGTTTAAAATCCTTTAAGCTATCAGTATCAGGAGATCATATTAAGTTTCGTAAGTATACATTACTAGCTAAAGCGGCAGATAAAATGCAATTACAAACATAATAATCGTACCTCCTGGCTCCCGAGGGCTTTTTGACCCTTATAACCCTTTATTAATAATTAATTACCAAATTGACCTTCATTATAAACTATTTCAAAAATTTAACCCCCTCAACAAACATAACACCAATCTGCCCCTGTTTGACCGTTGACCACCGAGCCTACCCGGGTACACCCCTCCCTACCAGGATAAATTTAGAATTTTTTATCTACCCGGGTAAAAAGGGATGTACCCGGGTATTTTTCTTAAAACCTGCAAAATTGCTTGAATTATTTACCCAGGTACGGAGGTGTGTACCCGGGTAAATTATGAAAAGCGTTTCCGTATGGTTGGTAGAATATGTTTAAGTGGTAGATAGAATATGTGGTTGTAAGATACAGTAGTTGAACTTTGAACTATAGCATTTTAACACTTTTGAACTAAGTTGAGAACCCTGGTAGGCACCCTTCACATGTGTATCAGTGTATGTATACTCCACTCCCTCTACTATTATATATTATAAGTGCTATCTCATAAAAAAAAAAGCAATTAAAGGAAGGGAAAAAAATGGAGTCTGTAGCTCCCATACATGTTCTGCTGGTTTCTTTTCCTGCACAAGGACACATAAACCCTATGCTTAGACTAGGCAAGCACCTTGCCGCAAGGGATTTGTTTGTCACCTTTTCCACCACAGAGAATGCTGGTAAAAACATGAGAAATGCTAACACCATGAAAGAAACATTTGGCACTCCAATAGGTGATGGTTTTATCAAATTCAAGTTCTTCCGAGAAACTTTGGAAGAAGACGATCCCAAGAGGAAAAATCTCAAATACTACTCAGTACAGCTTGAGCTTGTTGGGAAGCAATTTGTTTCCAAATGATAAAAAAGCATGCCGAGACAAACCAACCAATTTCTTGCATCATAAACAATCCCTTTTTGCCGTGGGTTTGTGATGTAGCCGCTGAAAATGCAATCCCTTGTGCTCTGCTTTGGATTCATTCTTGTGCTGTCTTAACCACTTATTATCATTACTTCCAAAATTTGTCACCTTTCCCCACGAGCCTTACATTACAATTATTTACCCAGGTACACACCTCCGTACCCGGGTAAATAATTCAAGCAATTTTGCAGGTTTTAAGAAAAATCCCCGGGTACACCCCTCTTTACCTGGGTAGACAAAAAAATTCAAAATTTACCCGGGTAGGGAGGGGTGTACCCGGGTAGGCTTAGTGGTCAACGGTCAAATAGGGGCAGATTGGTATTATGTTTGTTGAGGAGGTTAAATTTTTGAAATAGTTTATAATGAAGGTCAATTTGATAATTAATTATTAATAAAGGGTTATAAGGGTCAAAAAGCCGACTCCCGAGTCCTCTATGATACAAACATAATTTGCATCTTAAAAGAAGTAGGATATTTATATTATCAATTTTTTTACTACCAATTCACTACCATTCTAATAATTGTTGTATCAAATTTTTCAGCAAAAAGTGGGCTGAAAAGTGAGAAAAAAGTTGCTGCAAAGTTTGATCCAATAATAATTAAAGTGATAGTGGATTGATAGTAGAAAAAAGTGATAATATGAAAGAAAAAAAAAAACAAAAGAAACTTAGTAATTTATAAACCTTCACATTGAAATTTATTAGGTACTATATCGCTAATATACATGTATCTTTTACCAAATAAATCTGCCTTACCCATATTTTGTAAGTTATTCCAAAAACTAAGCAAAACATTAAACATCCTTGGAAAGAAAAATAATCAAGAATAAACTATTGCAGACTCGGAGCATTTAATAATAAAGTATAGTGACTTTTAAATTGTACCTACAAGGAAAATCTAGAATACCTCGTTGAGACTTAGAGCACTGTTAAGAAATCCGGATCGATCCGGTAATCAATAAATTGGTCATGTAACTAGTTCGGTTGAAGTAACGGATTGTCCATACATCAGAATTGGTACGACCCGGCCGATTTTCATAAAAACCGGTGATCCGGTTCGGTCCAAAAAAAAAATCCAATTTTTTTTCAAAAAAAAATCATAATGGACATATTTGAATATTTTTTTACTTATTGACTTACATAAGTTATGTACCTACAACACTAATATTATCTCAATTATGCACTATGCAGAAAACTTTGATTTGATTTATAGTTAGAGATGTTGTTTTCTGTACCTAAAGCCCCATATCACGATCATTATGTCTTTTTATCTTTTATTGGATAATAATATGTGATTTATTATTTTTTATATAAAAATATTTGAAATTTTTATCATTTTTTATAGATATTGAGTATGTTTATAATTTTTTAATACAAAGTATAAAATTACATATAATTATCGAGTTATGCGATTGAACCAATGACCTAGTATCTTAACTGGGTCAATGACCGAGTCGGTTTTAATAACATTGCTCGAGAGTCTTGAGACTACAAATGAGTGTGTTTTTAGGAGAAAAAGCTCCAACGTAAGAACAACTATAAATTATTATAAATTTACTCTGATATATCATATTAAAATATATTTATTTGATGTATCTTAATTTTTTTCTTATCCTTAATTTTTTTTCTTCTCAAAATTAGCTTCTGTCATTTTACCTTTTTTAATTGATGAGGGATATTCTCATTATCAAAACTTTCCACTACCAAATTACTACCTATCTAATCACCATTAGATTAACATTTTCTCTCTCTTCAAATTTTTTTAACATTCTCTCTCTTTGATCCAATGGTGATGTGATGGGTAGTAAGTTAGTAGTAAGAATTTTTGGTAATTAGAATATCCCCACTCTTTTTAATTTAACATTTGTACTCCCTCTCAACTAATTGTACTTTTTTAATTTATTAATAAAATTTTAAAAAGAACCTAAAAAACAAAATAATGTAATTATTAAAGAAATTTTTATATTAACAATAATGTTATTTACACTTTATTTTTTGGGGAAGGATCCACTTACCACCAAAAAATTTTACAACTCTTACAATCAATTTCATTACCGTTGATTTCTGTCAATCTAACTATAATGACCCCTAACGGCAAATCTTAATTGGAGATTTAATTTAAGGATTTAAATGCCATAGTTAGATTCAGTGAGTGATTTCGAGTATTTTGACTGTAATCATGACTATGTTATGAACAGTGCGTTCTGCCGAAGAATTTGCAACTTTGTGAATTAACCGGTAGAGCTTAAATGAGCAAAATAATTTTAGAGACATGATTTGACAATTCTGACGCCAAATATGAGTTCAGAACGAAAAATTGTATAGTCTGACACTTTCCATGAAAATCTCGTGAATAGTATTCTACCAGGTATTTTGTACTGTTGTTTAAGTAACCGGTAGAGTCCAGAAGCAAATAATGGATGAAATAAGTATAAGAAAGTCCAATATATGTCAAGCAAGTCAATATAGGCCCAAAAAATAATAAGTTCATAAGTGTTAAGTTTCGTAAGTAAACGAAGTACAGTTAGTGATTCAATTCACAGTGCATTTCGTCAAAAATGGTGCAAAAAACCATACTGTGAATTATGAATATTGTTATGTAAGAAATAAAATTAATGTAAATGACTTTAGAAAAATAAAAATATGTCTATAGCTTTAAGTTAGTTCCGAGTTAGTTAAGTTAAAATACGCGATAGAGAAACAACAGGTAAAAAGGGACACTTATACAAATTGGTCCCCATCACTTAAAAATTACACTATTCACTCAAAAACTCTCTCTTCTCTCTCTTCATACCCGAGGCTCATCACGGAAAAGGGGGGTTAGGGATTGTTTGATTTTTGCTTGATTCTTCTTAAATCTTCCACCAAATTATAAAACCCATTACATGAAATCAATTGTAAACCACCCAATGAATCCATTCCACCGATCAATTCGAGCTATAGTTGAGTGTGTGAGGAGCTCTTCCTCCCCCCAATTTCGTGACACTATTCACCAAGGAGGAGAAATGACATTTTTGATGGAGCCTTGTTTGGTGAATGCCTTCTAGGCTTTGGGTAGTTGATTGGAGGTAACAAAACTCTAATCCCATGGTTTTATTATTGTGAATAATGTTTTGAAAGTTATGGGCATGTGTGGGTGGGACATAAAGTAGTGTTAAACTTTGATTTGATGATGAATCTTTGTTGTGTTGGATTTGAGAAGTGAAAATAAGCATTGGTATGTATCTAAAAAAATTAGAAAAAAATCCTATGCCTTCCTATACATGTTCGGCCATCATAGGTGAAGGGTAGGATGTTGTGCAAAATTTTATCTTATGTGTGGGAAGGTTTAAGGTGTAGGAATTAAGTGGAAAATGATAGATTAGTGAGAATGCCAAAGTGGGAAAAATTATATGAAATATGCCCTTATGTTTCGACCTTGTGGGGCTTTGGAGGGACTTGATGTTCTAAACTTAAATTGGAACCTTGTAGATACATCTATAGGTGTGTGCAAGTTGTAATGTAAGTAAAGAAAATGAATTGTAAAAGATAAGGATACTTGGAAATTCCCCTTATAGAATTCGACCTATAGGGTGTTTAGGGGTATATTTTGTTACATTTTATTTTAATAAAATGTGTTGTATTTCAATGAACAAAATTGATGAGTTAAGAAGTGAAATAAATTGAAAAATGGTTGAAAAATACTTGGTTAAATTAAAGAACACTAACGGTTTAAAAGAGGTCTAGACTTGTGTATTGGCAAAAAAAATAAAAATAAATAAAGAAACGATAAAACGCATGCCTCATGTGAAATCTAGGCATGATAGCATTTTATTGATGTCTATTTTAGATTCTTTCTCTAGGTGTACCTAGGGACTAAAAAGGAATCAGAATCTCTTGAAGATATATAAGTAACTTGAGCCACAAGTAAGCAAATTGATAAAGCTTCAAGATGTAAGATCTATGTTTAAGGAGTTTTTTCCTACTTGAGTGCTCCACCATGGTTAGTGAACTATGGTTGGACTGTATGACTGTTGTTTTGATACTTTGTATAGATGCATTCATATAGAGTTATTCGATAACATGATATGACTTGTTCTGATATGATTTCTGTGTTGATTTTTGGTACACTGATGTCTTCTTGGGGTTTCCCTAAGATTGACGATGTACACCTCTGACATGCTCTAGTTCTGCTTGGGGTCCTACCTTGGGAACACGTGCGTTGATTTCCACTTGGGGTCCTTCCTTGGGAATGACGGCGCACGCCTCTGATATGATATGGATATATGTTCTGTTTTGTTATGATATCTGTTATATGTGCAATTGTATACTCTGTATCTAACTTTCATACAGGAGTGAGGCAGGGGTATGGAGAATTCTCTGTAAACCTGGAGCTTATTGAGATTTGTAATCTCACCCCTCTTTGGGGCCATGTTTCAAGGTGCCCAGATTCCTGGTGAAGCCTCACTAGGCAGGGACGCGACCCGTGGTTGAGCCGTTGGGACGGATCAGTATTTTGAGTAGCTGTAGGCTACTAACTTTTTGGAGTGCATTTATGTATTTCGTATTTTCTTATTTGATGGATCATGATGTTAGATCCTTTACTTTATATATGGCTTGTATATGTCTCGTACATGTCTTTCAGTTTGATGCATGTGCATTTTTGTAGTATTGAGGCATGTTGATATGATTATGTAGTATTCAATTATGTTTATGTATTGGATTGCATGTTGTTAGATTAGTGGCAATGAGCCAAGTTCTGCATGCGCCCATGGATGGGTATCTAATTATAATTGCATGACTGGTACTTCTGGATATAAATATTGTTGAAACTGTCTATCAGGAACTCTTTGGAGTGGGATTGGAAAATCCCCAGTTGTCCGATTTATAGAGGTTACTCTGTCCGATTTCCATTTACGATGAATAAGAATTTAAAAAGAAAAAGAAAAAGTTAGCTCATATTTTCATAAGATAAGTCTTCCGCTGTTTCTGTTTATATCATATGCATGTTAATTGAACCGGCTCGAGACGATGATGTTACACTAACGGTTATAATTTATTGGGAATTAATAAATGTGACACAATAAATATTATTAATTTATAACCATTAGATTAACTTAAATTATATTAGTAGTAAGAATTATAAAGTTTTTTGGTGATAAGTGAATCTGTTCCTTTATTTTTTAGATAATACATGGAGCACTTTATTGGATTTTAATTTTTTTATGTTGCATGAGATAAATTATCTCGTACAACACACAAAAAATGGGTGGGATCCACTTTTTTATTTTTTCTCTCCACCCACTTTTTATGTGTTGATAATTTATCTCATTAACCCCACTTTAGTTTACAAAATTAGATAAAACATGTTTTCGGTTTATTTCTCACACAAACTCCTGCACAACACTCTGCTGTTCCGCCAGAAGGGTATGTCACTGTTCTCACAACATAAACACAGTAATTTGAATCATCCCTTTTGCCACAAAACCCTTCATTGATTCTAAAGTCTTTGTATGAATCTCAATACCATGTTGAAAGCGTTTCTCCGTCAGAAATGTTTTGGTATCTCTAGAATATCAACAACCCTAAAATTCGCCCCTTTTTTGCCGCACTCGCTGTTCCCATCTTCTCTCAAATTCTGCAGCACAAGCACTTCAGATCAACACTCATTTGTGGTGTCCTACCTCATTAACAATTGTGGGTTCTCACCAGAATCTGCTTTCAAAGCTTCCAAGCGTGTTCGTTTCAAGACCTCACAAAAACCCGATTCAGTTCTCACCTTCTTCAGAAACCACGGTTTCTCTGACTCAGTTATATACAGGATCATCGAAAGAGAACCGTGGCTCCTTTCATGCGATACCAACACAAGGGTTTTGCCAAAGTTTCGATTTTTATTATCCAAAGGCGCTTCTACCTCTGACATTGTTCTCATTGTGAAAAGGAACCCCAGATTCCTACAATTAAGCTTTGAGAATTGTATAATCCCAGCATATAATTTGGTAAATAGATTCCTTCTATCTGATGAAAAGACCATTGCTTCTATAATTCATTGTCCTTCTTTGCTTTATAGCAATTTTTCAGCCGTTAATATTAAATTATTAGTTGATTATGGTGTGGCCAGTTCCATGATTTTCAGAATCCTTCGTAAGAGTCCTCATGTAATTGGCAGAAGTGACTTGGTGAAGACGGTGCAGGAATTAACAAACCTTGGATTTGATCCTTCCAAATCATACTTTGGTATTGCACTGATTGCCAAAAGATCTGTAAACAAATCCCAATGGAATGAGAAAATTGATACCTTTAAGAGGTGGGGTTGGTCTGAAGAAACAATTTTGGAAGCATTTAGGAGGCAGCCCTACTGTATGTTAACATCCATTGATAAAATCAATAGGGTGATGCAATTTTGGGTCAATCAGTTAGGTTGGAGTTCTTCTTACTTGGTCAAAGGACCTGGGATTTTTGGATATAGTTTGGACAATTGGGTCATTCCAAGGGCTTTGGTTATCCAGTATCTTCTATCCAAAGGTTTGATAAGCAGCAGTGCCAGCTTAATTTCACCGTTTGTTATGTCTGAGAAATTGTTCCTGAAAAGGTTTGTTGAATATTTTGGAAAGGAGGAAACTTCACAGCTATTAAAGTTATATCAGAGAAAAGTGAAAGATGAAGATAAGAGAGCACAGAGGGAACCGTGACATGTCACGTCCAAGAAGGGCCGGCTTGGCTCAGCGGTAAGCTTGCTTGCCGTGGTGTATCAGGTCGCGGGTTCAAATCAGTCTCTTTGCAAAAAGCAAGGGAAAAACTAGAGTATTCTATTCCCCAGTCACTCACGAAGTGAGTATTTGAACTGGGTCGGCCCTTTATCTTTGCTGGTTTACAAGTTCATGATTGCGGCTTCAAGGTTTAGATTGTTAGGTACTTCTAAGTTCTAACTACTCTTCCATTGGTTCATTGTCATTTTAATGGAACTTCTATTTTGTTGATTTAAGGGAGTTCTTGTTATTGGTATGCAAGAGATTATACAGTTTTGTTGCCTCTTTAACCCACCATGGCTCACTGTTTTCTTTCATTTTCTATTTTGGATGATATCTTATCCACCCCTTAGATTTACTTTCTTCTCTTTCTGATAATATGGTGTGATCTCACAGAGTCATACTTCTGGGAAGATGATTTAAAGGACCATCATCTGCTTGTAAGTTGTAAGCAAAAACTCGGGAGGGATGTGAAAATTGATGCCTATAAGGTACTAGTGACGATGTATAATTTCTTAGCATTGGATCCTTGGGGAGCATGTTAAAGTTCACTCAGATGATAATATTCAAAGATTTCTTCCTGAAAAAAAGGTTGTTCAACTAACTCTTCAGTGTTGAGCGATTTCAAAGACGTGTGTGTGAGAAATTTCATGTCCTTATTTAGTAAATTTGATTGCTAGCTTTCCGAAATAAGAATATAAGAATGCATAACTATTGTTATAAATTATGTATAATATACTAAGGTTTTCGTTTTCTCCTTTAACACACAACATTTTGTGGGGCTCACACCTTTTAAAACAAAATAAATAAATAAAAATTAAAGCACGTAAAATGAATCTCTATAACATTATATAATCACTTTTCATGCAACATATCTCTTGTAAAACCCATAATCTAATATAAGTGAAATTGGAGATTCAATTGGTTATATGTATTTTTTTCAGCATTGCTGCTGGAACGATTTTTCTCTGTTTTATTTGTTTGGTTGTTCTGTAAGGAGCGCTCGCCTCCAATTTTCCATTTATACCAATTTGAAGTTTTATAATTTGTTTTCATAGCTCCCAATTCTAGAAGCACTTAATAAGGAATAATAGAGGAAATGGAGCTACGTGCTGCACTTAATAAGGGAGAAGCGAAGAAATGATGTTGCCGTATTAAATTAAAATTTATTCTAATATATAAAATTAAAGTTTAATAATTTATTTATTTAGGGAAATGAAAATATTCAATTAAAGGGAAAACTTAAAAAATTTGAGAGAACATATGTTGAGATAGTTTAATTATTCTTTTAGATATGATCCACAAATTTATTGGGAAAGTAGTTAAAAAAAGACTTTATGGAATGAATAATAAATTGGCACATGTTTTATTTTATGATAGAGTGGAAACAAGCTATTAACATCTGGAGGATGTCTAGTTGTATGTTCAATTCCTCAATGTATCAAAAAAAAAAAAAAAAAACATAGTGAATGATGTGGTGATATTCCAAATGACCTCTTTTAGTCCTTTTTTATAGTTAATTGTTTATTTATTTTTTCTCTTATTTATTTTTCTTTTGTCTCCATTTTTTTATTCTTTTATTTGGGTATGGGTTAAAGGAGATAATAATGTTGTTGTTAATTTAAATTAGAGTATATTATTTTTGAACATCATGACTTATCAACTTCTCAAATTGTCATTAAAAACCAAAAGCAAATATTGTTGATGAATAATTCAACAAGATTGAACATCATTTCAAATAAATTAGAACATGAACATACAAATTGTAAGGGAGCGTTTGGTATGAGAGAAATTTTTTTTGACCCGGAACAAATTGTTTTTGGGTAAAAAAATGGAAAAACAATTTTCCCAGCTAAGTAAAAAAAAATAGTGTTTGGTAGGCTAAAATATTTTCGAGAAAAGTTAGATAAATTTAACTTATATTATGTTTGGATAACTGTAAAACTTTGATGGGAAAATGTACCAAAAATACCAAATAATCTCTAATTTTGAAAATTGAATTTGAGAAATGTATCTTCATCGGGGCATTTTGGTTACAGCAAAAGGTTATGGATTTGGGTTTAAAAAGTTACCACCCCCTCCATGGCAAAATTTTCCATCCCACTGTGCAAAACCAAAACACGGTCAGTTTTTTTCTCTTGTCTTCTTCTTCCTAATCCTTTTACCAAACATAGCATATTATTTTCCCTATTCTATTTTCCTGGCCAATTATTTTTTTCCCCTACCAAACAGTCTCTCAGGTGGCATTTGGTTGAGGAAATTTTTTTTGTCCAAGGATCTCGATTTTCAAAAATATGTTAAAAATATTCAATTTACGATAATATCCGAAAATTTAAAATTTAAAAAAATTCAATTTGCCGGGAATCCAACAAAATGCCCGCTACCAATCTACCGACAACATTCAAAAGCTGTTTCTATCATTGGCAATCCACTAACAGCATTCAAAAACACAATTTATTATAAAAATTTAATCCAAAAATTTAAGTTGTTGCACAAGATTACATTAATGATTTTATATATTTACTGGCGAAGGGTGGACAATACATCAAGTCCAACCTACTTGTATTAAGAAATTCTACAAGACATAATTAATTATTAATAAACAGAGGCGATGAGGGTCAAATCTGTAACATCAAAATTCTAATACCATATAAAAAATTAATTCAAGATAAAGCTCTTGGATGATGCTACTTTAATAGTTTTAGGTATGTTTTAACACTTATACAGTCCTAAAACAGATACAGTCCCGAAAGATTGATACAAATAGATACAGTTAAAATCAACCAAAATTACAAAAGTTAAAATCAAGATGCTAATTATACAGCACAAAAGGAAGCATACGGCCCTAAGCTTCGCATCTTTGAAATTTCAGGATTTTCAGTTAGCCTCTTCTCAAGTATCTTGTTCTGCACTAGCTTCTTGTTTTTTTTCCCATAGTTTACCAGTTTTCCCAATTGCAATAACCAGACCAAGTTGTTTTTGCTATTGATCCTACATGAACACTTGGATACAATACAATCAAGTCAAACATAATTTAGTGACTAAAATGCCCACGAAAAAGTTGAACACTGTAATATATAGTTATGAAGTCTAAACCCCAAGGCAATAACGAGCATTTTAATCTGATGTCGTGTAAACCTAGTTTACAAAGTGTCATATCATTGTTGTAAGGGAAAAACTATTTTCATTTTACATGAGATAAGTTTTATCTCCTACACATCATAACTGTGCCACCTTTATTCTTTTCTTTTCTTTTATTTTTTCAGGTAGTGGAGTCCACAACTTTATCTCTATGACATGAGATAACTATCTCCTTTAACATGAGGTTAATAAAACCCTTGTTGTAATTAGGATTTTTTTTTTTTCATCTGTGGGGAAAAGTTTTTAACAATTATATAAATAGGGTGGCATATCATAGTTTGTTGATAGTTTAAAAACCTTTTAATCTGTTATCCAAAAAAAAAAAAAAAAACCTTTTAATCTATCAGTAGATCATAATATCATATTGACTTCCTAAAGTATATACATTACAAGCTAAAGTAGCAGATAAAATGCAATTACAAACAGAATAATCATACCTCCTGAGTCCTCTAAGGCACTAACATAATTTGCATCTTAAAAAAAAAAAAAAAAAAACTTAGTAATTTACAAACCTTGACATTGAAATTTATTAGGTACTATATCACAAACAAACATGCATCTTTTACCAAAGAAATCTGCCTTACCCGTATTTTGTAAGCGTTATGTCCTAGAGACAGAGTCAAGAGATTAGTATGTTGATTCTGGATCTATATAGTTTCTCGAATATTTATGGATTAGATATTTTTGAGTGAAACAGATAGCTATGCATTGTTAATAATGACACCAGCTAAAGGGGTGACTGTGTGCACAATAATAATAGAGAGAATAAATATCCATACTTGTAGATTTTACCTCTTATTTATAGGATTTACATGGGAATAGTGAAATTCTGGACTTTTAATGCCTCTTCTGAAAGCTCACATCCAGGTTTATTAATATCGTATTAGGATTAATATCTTATATTGATATTTGGCTTAATTTTCTCCTTGTGTTGTCTTTTTTTTGGGCTTTTTAAGATATGAGTCTCACACGGGTCATAGCAGTAAGTTATTCCAAAAACTATGCAAAACATCTTCGCAAAGAAAAATCAAGAATAAACTATGGGCGCGTTTGTTAGGGGATTATAAGTTTTTCTACCTCTGACATTGTTCTCATTGTGACAAGGAACCCCAGATTCCTAGAATTAAGCTTTGAGAATTGTATAATCCCAGCATATAATTCGGTAAATAGATTCCTTCTATCTGATGAAAAGACCATTGCTTCTATAATTAGTTGTCCTTCTTTGCTTTATAGCAATGTTCCAGCCCTTAATATCAAATTATTAGTTGATTATGGTGTGGCAAGTTGCAACATTTTCAGAATCCTTCGTCAGAATCCTTATATAATCTGCACAAGTGATTTGATGAAGACGGTGCAGGAATTGACAAACCTGGGATTTGATCCTTCCAAATCATACTTTGGTATTGCACTGATTGCCAAAAGATGTGTAAGCAAATCCCAATGGAATGAGAAAATTGATACCTACAAGAGGTGGGGTTGGTCTGAAGAAACAGTTTTGGAAGCATTTAGGAGGCAGCCCAATTGTATGTTAACATCCAATGATAAAATCAATAGGGTGATGAGATTTTGGGTTAATCATTTAGGTTGGTGTTCTTCTTATCTGGTCAAAGGACCTGGGATTTTTGGCTATAGTTTGGCAAAAATTTGTTGAATGCTTTGGAGCAGAGGAAACTTCACAGCTATTAAAGCTATATCCGAGAAAAATTGAAAGATGAAGGATAGATTGAATCTAAATCTATCGTAGTGGCATGTAGTCTTCAGAAAAAAATTATGCTATTAAATCAATGGTTGGTGTAATTTATTGAACCCTATCAAATTGTTTATGTATTCCTTCAAAATTCTTGTCTTGCACTGTCTAGACCAGGATTGAAACTTGGTCTTTTCTTGCTTCTTCTTGTTTTCTGTTATAGTCACAGTTATATCAATGATACAAATACCTGATGCGTGGTTAGGCTTAAAATGTTAAATGTCCAAATGGTCAGGCGTTTGGTTAAGGCTTGATTTTGTGTTTATGCTACTGGGAGCTCCTCCATTTCTTTATGTCTATCACATGTTAACCTTCTTGTTTTGTAATTTCTTTTAACTTATGGCCAAATTGCTTGCATCTGATTGATATATATGTTTTAAATACATCAAGAAATTATGTTTGCATGAAGGAGCAGAAGAAAAAACAAGACATGGAAACAGTGGCGGAGCCGGGCTCAAATTTGAGCCCGGCCAAAAAATTTTATGTGTATTTATTTTTCTTGACTTTAGTTAGTTCATATCATAATATATTTAAATCGGGGAAAAGTCTATTTATAAAAAAAATTTGCAATTTTTTACAAATTATACTATATACTCCCGGAATTACGTAGTGTTACTTAGTGTACTTCTGGGAGTACATAGTATAGTTTGTAAGAGTTTATAAACACAAATTTTGTAAATATAACCCCTAATTAAATTATATTAAATATAGAGCAACTGAGCATGCAGTACCAATAATAATTATAATTTTATTAAATATTTTTTTATACAAGTGGAAATTTAACACATAACTTAATGCAACTTACCCAAATCTCTTACCAAAAATATATTAAGTTTTAGATGGGTCAAAATATAAATTATAGCCCGGGCCAAATTATATTTTTAACTTGGGCCAAATTATAATTAATTATATAATTATATATAATATGTATAATTTGTTAAAATTTAACTCGGGCCGAGGCCCCACCCACGATATACGTGGCAACGCCACAGCATGGAAAATATATATTTGTCATTTTAAAGGATATAACCTTGTGTCATTTCAGATTAAACGATATTGTTTTGACGCATAATTGTTGATTTTTTCATTTTCTTTTCTCCATTAAATTACGAAGATACAAAAGTGGAGTATAGATAATATAAAAAATCAGT
This sequence comes from Gastrolobium villosum, assembly GCA_032173675.1. Taxonomy (NCBI): domain Eukaryota; kingdom Viridiplantae; phylum Streptophyta; class Magnoliopsida; order Fabales; family Fabaceae; genus Gastrolobium; species Gastrolobium villosum. The sequence continues at coordinate 96,152 of JAVKPL010002732.1, forward strand.
AATTATTGATCATAAAGTTGTATTCTTTAAAATGACAAATATTTTTTCTGTAAAGATATAGGCTTATGGGTACCACTTGTGTAGAAAAAAAAATTGGCACGCAAAATGAACTATATGAGAAGAGATTTCTCCTACAACCAAGAGAAGTTTTTTCCCTATATATTGAAAAACTAAAAATTCAGTCACTAGACTGTCCAGTGAGTGAATTTTAACTATATTCTCCCAAGAGAACATAGTGCAAAAATATTACAATGGTGTTCTATAGGTGTTCTCCCGGGAGAACATAGTTATAATTTTGCTATAACTGTGTTTTTGCGGGAGAACATAGTGCACTGGACCGATTTTTACATCCAGTCATTGTACACTCACTAAACCCTATATATATATATATATATATATATATATATATATATTAACCTCATGTCACATGATACAATAAGTCTCTCCTACGCAATCAAAATGTATGGGTCCCACTTCAATTTCCCCCTATTTTCTCGTGCAATGGGACTCACATAAAATTATGACTGCAACATGAGATAACATATCTCCTGTTGCATAAGAAAATATATATATATATATATATATATATATATATATATATATATATATATATATACGCCTTAATGTTTATAAAGTGAATGTAGATAACTATTTACGTTCGCTCTCAAAACGACGTCATTTTGGGTTGAAAAATTATAATAAAAAAGACTATTATAACCCTGAAATAAATTATAATTACAAAAATACATTAATTTTCACCTCAAAACGACGTCGTTTTGAGCTCACTGTAGATAAGTTATCTACATTTACTATAGAAAAATCGAACTCATATATATATATATAGGGTTCGCTTTTTCTGCAGTTATCTGTAGTAAGCTCAGTACGACGTCATTTTGGGACGGAAATTATAGTATTTTTGTAATTTTAATTTATTTCAGGGTATAATAGTCTTTATATTTATAATTTTTTAAGTTTTCAATACCAAAATTAAGTCATTTTGGGAATAAAGGTAGATAATCATTTGCATTAACTGCAGAAACATTTTTCATATATATATATATATATATATATATATATATATATAGGGTCAGGATCATTTTATACCAGTGTAAGTTACACTCTCAATCTTGTCCATTGATCCCATTTATATCGAAGGGCCCTAATTTTGTAGTAATGTGAGCCATTGGATACAAGTGGATCAATGGTTAAGATTATGGATAAGACTTCTAACTCTTACATCGATGTAAGAATATTCTGCCTATATATATATATGTGTGTGTGTGTGGGGGGGGGGAAGGATATTGTGACAACTAAATTGTGTTACAACCAAGTGACTACCAATCAATCTCATCGTTAGATCGATTATGTTGATCTAATGGTTATAATTATTTCCATCTTTGTATGGTCATGATTCCCCATATTTAAAGTGAAAGCATTAAACATGGAAAGTCATAACCATACAAAAGTGAAATAAATATAAAGTATTAAATTTGGAAAATCATAACCATACAAAGATGTAAATAAATATAACCGTATATCGATCTAACGGTAAGATTGATTGGTACTCACTTGGTAGTAACACAATTTGGTTGTCAAAATATCATTTCCCTCTATATATATATATATATATATATATATATATATATATATATATAAACATTATTTAACAACAATAATAGTAATATAATCATTACCATATCATAAATATCAAGAATTATTTTTTATATTAAAAATATTTGTTTTTATCTCAAAAATTCTGTTGAAAAAAAGAAGAAGGGGAAAAGGTCTATCATTTTAAAGGATCTAACTTTATGTCATTTCAGATCCTAAACGTTGATTTCCGTCAATTAATGATTAAGATTTATTGGGTTAAATTTATTAATTAATTAGTAATTCACAATAAAATTGAATAAATCTTAACCGTTAATTGATCGAAATCATCGGTTAGGATCTAAATTTCAAAAACAAATGTTTTTCTCAAAAAATATATTACATGATTATTTTTTGGACAAACACAAAACAGCTTTAAATTTAGGGATTAAGAATTTTAATTAAAATACAGGTCCTCCCACACAGACAAACTTTTAATCACCTCGACTATGGTTTATATACATATACTTTGTAAGGTTATTTTTTTTTTTTTTAATTTAATCAAAACAATAATACGTTATTTTTAACAAGACTAACAATTAATAATTGAATAAAAGCTGTGACTTTTAAATGGGCCTGTTTTTCTGTTGATTTTGACATCAAATGGGCCTGGGCCTGGACTGGGGCCAGCCCATATAAACCCTAGCTTGAATTCCTTTATAATGGTCACAATTCACTGTCATACAATCATAGACTCATCTTTCTGAAAAATATTGAGTCTGCGTTTTGCGGTGAGATCATTAGTTTTTGAAACTCGTACTAGTTAAAGAGCAAGATCAGCTTCTTGATTGAACCTTGTTTAATCCACGGTTCAATCAATCATCTTTACAATCTTGCGATATCAAATTTTGCAGTGACACTCGCCTGAACTTGATTTTTCTCTGATATTTCAGGCCCGTTATCACTGCAACATCTCTCTCTTTTTTCTTTCATTCTGTTTTGTTTATTTATTATTATACTATCTCTCAATGTTCAATCTCATATTCGTTTTTTTTTTTTATTAACATGATTTGTTAAAATTGGTATCTTCCTTGTTGAGCAAACGCACTCTGTCCCAAAACCGTGTTTGGCACGAATGTTTTGAGGCAATTTCTTCGTTTGCGATAGTAATCGAGTTTCACAAACCAATGGTTTTGGAAATTTCGTTCCAGCTAACTCGCCCTATTTGGATTTCTGATATTTTAGGGCACATTGTTGGAATACAAATTGTCTCAATAATGTTTAACCCTAGAAGATTGATCTGCTTTCAGATGAATGCTCTATTCCACAATCTGAAATTAGGATGGGGGGATTTGAATAATAATGACACTAAACTACTAGATGAAGTGACTGAATTTCTTCAAATTAAGATTTTTAAGATTTGTCCAGTGTTCCCTCATATGCTTATGGTGGGTTTAGCATTTCGTTTCAGTTTTCAGCTTCCCCTCCCTAAAATTATAATCTCAATTTACCATAATATTGCTAATTATTTTGCTTGACTAATGCTGGAAACGATCAATTTGTGAAACATTGTTTTTCAATAAATATGATAATGGAAAAATGTAGGTGCTGATACATTATGGGTCTAAAAAGCACGATTACATCACAGTTGTATCAAATTTTACTCAAGTATTGAAAGCTTCTACATAGGTTCTCCACCCTCCCTGCAAATTCCATCAGCGCAGACATGGTTCTCCACCCTCCCTGCAAATTCCATCAGCTCCTTCGACGAATTCGGACAGCGTTTCCTCCTTAATTTTGCCACGAGCAAAAAAATCCCAAATCCGAGTTCGCACTCGGCAAAATACGGCAAAATCCTAGAGAGACACTCCAAAAGTACCTCAATCGGTTCAAGGATGCTGCCCTGCAGGTACCCAACTTACCAGAGAACGTTCACGTTCATCTCATTGTTGCCGGCTTGGACGGATCTTCCAGACTGGCCAAGTCGGTTTACAAAGACCCTGTTAAAACACTCGAAGAATTCAGAACTCGATCTAAGAAATACTTAGAACTCGAGCAAATGGAGATAGCCAATGCTCAACCCGAAGAAGAAAGGGGAGTACCTCCGAAGGACAAAAACCCATTGCCACAACACCGGGATCGTAACGACTTCCGGAAAAAAAGAAAATAGGCCACGAATTCCAGATTCGCGGGATCGAATGGGGAAATATGACAAATATACACCGCTGAACGCCCCGCGATCACAAATATGGAGAGAAGTGGCCATGACGGACATGCGAAAGGTAGAAAGACCTCGGCCTATATTTAACAGAGGCGGACTAGACAAATCAAAGTACTGCGCATTTCACGATGGACCCGGTCACACTACGGACCAATGCAGTTGAAAAATTCGTACGAGATGGCCGACTAAGGCAGTATGTGATCCAAACACAAGGGGGCAAGAATAACAAAAGAAAGTTTGACAATAGAAAGAGAAACAGGAGCCCGGCACCAGAAAATAAGACCCCGGAAAACAACACCTCCGGGAAAGGTCCCAGCCATGATGAATTCCCGGAAGTAGCTTTTGAATGCAATGTAATAAGCGGAGCCCTTGGGGTGGCGGTGACACGATGAATGCAAGGCGAAAATACTTAAGGGAAATCCTCTCCATCAGAGACCATCCCACTTTCAAGCAAACACAACAGGATCAAGATCCTCCTTTGCTATACTTTACAAAGGATGACATGCGAGGGGTCATGCCAGGACACGTTGATGGACTGGTCATCGCAGGAACTCTAGTCAGCTGCCGGGTTAGAAAAATCTTCATTGATGCCGGAAACAGTGCTGATATCATATTATGGGACGCATTCAAAAAAATGCATCTCGATGAAGAAGATCTGCACCCTTGCAGAACAGAGCTAATAGCCTTTAATGGGCAACACACCACTCCCAAAGGATACATAGATCTAAGATTAACATTGGGAACAAAAAACGCGTTCAAATCAGAACGCGTGCGGTTCATAGTAGCCGATTTTCCCTCTGAATATAATATAATCTTAGGTCGACCCACAATACATCAGTGGGACATGATGGTCTCCACCAAGCATCAGAAGATCAAAATGGTGAGTAGTACCAATGAAATTATCACAGTTTGCGGTGATCAGAAAGAATCTCGAGGCTGTTACTTCGACACAATGAAGGTGACAAACCCCCCTCGAATCCATCCAGGAGATAAACACATCCCCAACCCCGCATCTGCAAACAAAAGGAAAGCAGTCAATGTCGTTGAACTAGACATGAGGGAAGACACAGTTCCACGCCCAGAACCCGATGGGGAATTGGAAGATTTAACCCCGGGAGACGAACCCGGTCAATACACTCGGATAGGCAAGTCTACTGATCCTTCACTTAAGGCAGAGATTGCTAAGTTTCTCAGGAACAACAAGGATGTCTTTGCATGGACCTCGTCGGAAATTCCGGGTATCGACCCACAATTTTGCTGCCATAAGCTATCGGTCTACCCAGGATCAGTGCCGGTATCCCAAAGAAAAAGGAAGTTAGGACCCGAGCGACAACAAGTTTTGGCAGATCACGTCAAAGAACTCTTGGAGGCAGGCTTCATTCGAGAAATACAATACACCACATGGCTGGCCAATGTAGTGATGGTCAAAAAGCCAAATGGCAAATGGAGGGTCTGCACCGACTACACAGACTTAAACAAAGTCTGTCCCAAGGACTCATACCCAATGCCCAACATAGACCAGCTGGTGGACAACTCGGCCGGTTTTCAACTCCTATCCTTCATGGACGCATATTCTGGGTACAACCAGATCCCAATGTATCCCGAGGACCAGGAAAAAACTGCCTTTATTGCTGAAAAGGCAAACTACTGCTATAATGTTATGCCATTTGGCCTAAAAAATTCAGGAGCCACGTACCAAAGAATGATGAACAAGATTTTTGAAGACCAATTGGGAAAGAATGTCGAGGTCTACATTGATGATATGATTGTCAAATCTTTTTGTGCGACAATGCACATTAAGGATTTGGAACAAACTTTCAACAAACTCAGGACATATTGTATACGCCTTAACCCGGCCAAATGTGCATTTGGCGTTCCGGCAAGCAAGTTCTTGGGCTTCATGTTAACTCACCGGGGAATCGAAGCAAACCCCGAAAAATGTAGAGCAATTCTGGATATGAGGGAGCCCCAAAATAAAAAGGAGGTACAACAACTGACGGGCAGAATCGCGGCATTGACACGTTTCTTACCTAAATCGGCGGAAAACGCCCTCCTTTTCTTCAAACTACTGAAAAAGGAAGCGACAGAGGAATGGAACTCTGAATGCCAACAGGCGTTTGCTAAATTGAAGCAGTGCTTATCAACCCACCCGTTAATACTGACCAAGCCCGAGTTAGGAGATATCCTGACCTTATACTTGGCCGTGGGTGAGGAAGCCGTAAGCGTAGTCCTGATCAAGGAGATAGAAGAGGACCAGAAACCAATCTACTTCATTAGTAGAGCGCTACAAGGAGCCGAATTACGATATCAAAAATTGGAAAAAGTAGCATATGCACTGCTGATTACAGCAAGGAGATTGCGGCCCTACTTCCAGGGACACCAAATCCGAGTCCGTACTAACTAGCCGGTTAGGTAAGTATTGCATAAACCAGACTTGGCAGGGAGGATGGCCAGTTGGGCAATCGAGCTAAGTGAATTCGATATTAGTTATGAAAGTCGGAAGGCTATTAAATCACAAGCCTTGGCCGACTTCATAATGGAAATGACGTCATCACACCAAGAACAAGATCAAACCGGCAAAACTTGGAAAGTCTTTGTAGATGTATCTTCTAACAAAAAGGGGAGTGGCGCCGGTGTCATACTCGAAAGCCCAGAAGGAATAACCATAGAACACTCTTTGAAGTTAAGTTTTCCGACATCAAATAATCAAGCCGAGTATGAAGCTCTACTGGCCGGGTTGCTACAGGTCAAGGATCACGGAGCCAACCATGTGGTAGTATTCACTGATTCCCAGTTAGTTGCATCTCAGATAGAAGGCAAATACCAAGCCAAAGGACCCTTAATGATCAAATACTTGCAGAGGGTAAAAGAGTTGATGGCCAACTTCGACACGGCCCAAATCAAGCATATACTTCGGGAAGAGAATGGCCGAGCTGATATATTATCAAAATTGGCCAGTACGAAGAATCCGGGAAACCACAGGACGGTAATACAACAAAGTTTGCCCAACCCAAGTTGTGTCATGATGATCACCGCTACGACAGATTGGCGGCACCCTATCATCGAATATCTTGAAAAAGGCACGAAACCGGAAGATGCTCTGGAATCTCGGAAACTCATCCGGGATGCAACGCAGTACACAATGGTTGGTGATCAGCTATTTCGGAAAGGGTTGCATACCCCGATGTTAAAGTGTCTTGGTTATCAAGATGTTGATTACGTATTGTCAGAAATCCATGAAGGCATCAACGGGCATCATATGGGCGGCAAAGCACTAGCTCGAAAAGCACTGCGAGCTGGCTACTACTGGCCAAATATGGAGATGGATTCAAAAGAGCATGTAAAAAAATGCGATAGCTGCCAAAAGCACGCCAAGCATATCCTCTCCCCACCAGAGGAAATGAGCTATATATCCTCTCCTTGGCCATTCTTTAAATGGGGAATGGACCTCATAGGACCCTTCAAAGCAGCTGAGGGACAACTAAGATGGTTAATTGTGGCAGTAGATTATTTCACAAAGTGGATAGAAGCAGAACCGGTAGCCACTATCACCTCAGCTAGAATCCGAAAATTCTTCGAGAAAAACATAATTTCCAGGTTCGGAATACCAGCTGAGTTGGTAACAGACAATGGAACACAGTTTATAGACAAAAACTTCCAACAATTGATGCAGGACTTTCATGTCAAACACCGCTTCGCTTCTGTCGAGCATCCACAGTCGAATGGACAGGCCGAAGCAGCAAACAAGATAATCGTGGAAGGCCTCAGGAAACGCATGACAGACGCTCAAGGAAGCTGGGTTTAACAGCTACACTTTGTTTTGTGGGGG